>MCJB01052604.1:38780-51973 GCA_002018475.1 Nicotiana obtusifolia | reverse complement strand
TATATATATATATATAAATCGAAAGGTTAGCTGGAATGTGATTCTTGTTTCTGATTTTTTTCTTCGATGAATTGGCTTTTTTTTTTTCAAAAACTGAATCGAGATGCGAAAGAATTTATATTCCCTATCTCGTATTCGCCAAGAGGGGGTTTTTGGTACTAATTAAATTCACTAAGTCTCTTAATTCTTAATCAATGAGTTAGGCTAAAATATCAAAAAATAGGAGCAAAAACTTGACTTAATCTGGACTTGTTTGGCTTTGTGCCTAGACAGCTCGTAAAAATAAAAAAAGCTAGGACACCCCCTTCTTTTCTTTTGATTTATGCTGAATCAGTCCCATAGGTCAATTCTATATATTCTAAAGTCCCGGTATTTATTACCGATCAGAATTGGACCATACGGAATTTCGGTTTATACCGGCACCATAATATCAGATTGGGGGAGGAAGATCAGAAATAGAAATTGATAGAAAAGCAAGGATATGGGCTCATGTAAGTAGGAAACAAAAAATATCTATCCTAGTTCTATCATCAGCTATGGGTTTGAATCTAAGAGAAATTCTAGAGAATGTTTGCTATCTTGAAATTTTTTTGTCTTTTCTGAGTGATAAGGAGAGAAAAAAAATTGGGTCAAAAGAAAATGCCATTTTGGAGTTTTATCAACAATTTGCTTGTGTAGGTGGCGATCCGGTATTTTCTGAATCCTTATGTAAGGAATTACAAAAGAAATTTTTTCAACAAAGATGTGAATTAGGAAGGATTGGTCGACGAAATATGAACCGAAGACTGAACACCCGGGTTTGGCTACGAACATGTCAGTCCCTTGCCTGGCACTGATCGCTCGTACGCGCGCAGTCCAATCCTCAAGCTTGACATTTGCCTTGTGCATTGGCACATGGCAGCGTCGCCCCACGACTGCACATCTAGGCCAACGGACCTTGCTTGCAAGGCTGAACCCAAGCCATGCTCACAAGCCAGACACACGAGGCTCTTAAGAGTGACTCTCTAGTGTTTAAGCAGCACATAAGTCTTTATCCTTCTCTACGGTATCCCGTAGGGCCTAGCCGTTCCATATGCCAAGCTTTTGATACTAGTTGTGTGCCCAACGCTAGCCCTGAGACATGGCATCATCCACAAAGTTCCATAACCCGTATGGATACCTGGGACACTCCTTAGAGATGCCTAGGTAGGCCCTAGAGGTTCCCCTCAATGTTGCTCACTTGTTGCGGCTCGGTTGCAGCACGCACGGAGGAGGCTGGATGAGCATTCAACACCTCCCCCCCCTACATATGATTAAAAAGAAAAAGTCCCTATTTTCTCACTTGACATGTTTTGGCCAGAGAATCATAATGGACTTTTTTCTCTACTCCGAATTCTGAATGAGGCGTCGTTTGTTCTTAATAATTTGTCTTGACTTCCTTCACACTTCGATGAAGTTTCATCCCTTCCCATATCCGAGGAAAGAGACATAGCCTTTGCATTGTTCAGCTAATTACGACAATGCCATTGAACTTGATTAAGTCAAGCCCATAGGTAAACGAACTCCAAATGACGCCAAACTTGGTAAGAATCATCAATCAAAATTCATTCCAAGGATTAATTCCCTTAGGTTGCCAATCTCTCTAAATCTGCATCGATCTAGATCCATAACCAGATCCTCGCTGAAGCTATGTATATTCAAAGACCTAGAAGAATGAAGTATACTTCTGTCTGACCAACTTCAAGATCTTTGTTCTACTCTTAGAAAACATTTTAACCCAATCTGATTTATTGCGTTACAAATGGAGAGAAGAGAGATAAAAATCATTGGTGAAGCGTTGTATCAAAAAGTATTCGGAGTCAACTTAGCATGATTAAAGTAGTTGATGTGTGCGTAGGAAACTCATCAACAATAGTTTATTCGGAATATCAAGGAGCTTTGAAGAGAGAACTTTTGTGCAACCCAAAGGGAGTGAACTAGGATTCACATCAAATCCGAACCAGTATAAAAACATCCAGTGTCATTCAATTTTCTACACCTTTTCTTCTGCACTTATTTTGTGATTATATTTCTGCACTACTTATAGTCGACTAACTTGTACACTCGTCGAGTGATGGCAACAACCCCCCCTCCGTACCTGGTACTTTCAACATGCCAATCAAGGACCTATATATTGGAAGAATTTAAAAAAGAAATATGTACAGTTGCCTAACCAATTGCAATTCTTTATTCTATTCTTAACAAGTATATTAAATCACTCATAGTCAATTTATGTTTATACTGTTTACCCGTAAAAAGGTACAATTGAATTTTTTACGTGGTTAATAGACAAGCGAATTGATTTGATCCACAAATTATAAAAGGTAAAATAAATATTAAGAATATCAATTGAAATTGAAGAAGATAACAAGTCTAGCTCCGAACACAATGTCTCCGAGAGCAAATATGAGTGTAACGATAAAGTGTAAGCAAAGTTGTTAAATTGAGAGCAAAAATAACGAGACAAAGCTTTAGTATGCAGAAAGTATTTTGTGTCCTTAAAATGGCTGATAAGCTTATTATTTATAATAATTAATTCTTCAAATAAAAGCAAGAACAAGGCTAAATAATAAACACCCAACCATAAACAAGCAATAAATCCAACACCCATTAAGTTTATACTAGGGTTGGGTCACAACCCTAGTGAAAATCTAGCTACTCATACTTAAAACGGAAGAAATAGGAGAAGAAATGATAATTGAACCCATATTGCTAATTAAATTGATAAACTCTATGTTCAAAAAGCTCAAAATAGCAAAAACTACTAAAAAGGATAAAAGGAACCGTCTACTGTAGCAGCTGATGTTAAAAAGTTTGCCCTAAAATGTGAAACTTGTCTACTTCTACTGCACAATTCTATGTGCGGTCCACACTTATCTTTAGCTTGACAGGATCGGAAAACTGCGGCCACATAATTTTGAATCGCGGTCGCAATGCATTCCTTCTGTGGTCCACAGAATCGTAACTGCCTGCACCTTGCTCTTTTGCAGTCTACAGAATTGTAACTGCGGCCACGCAACTCTTCTTCTACAGCCACACAATAATTGTGCGGTCTGCACCTTTGATAAACTTGAAATGCAGGTTCTTTGAACTTTGCTCTGACCCAGCTTCTGCGGCCGCACAATTCATGTTTGGACCGCACTTTGCACCAATCTCTGATGGACTTTTCTTCATAACCTGTGGCCGCAGATGATATTCCGCGGTCCGCAGTTCTGAGCTTTTGTGCCTTTCTTTTTTTTCCTTGAGTTCAGATTACTCCTTTTTGAGTTGGAGTTCATCTCGGGGGCTCATCTTTCAATATTCCCGGAATAAAGCACATTTTATCAGTTTTCGGGAACACAATTAAAATACTTTTGGACTAAAACGAAAGCTAAAGGGCGCTAATAAGTAGTCAAAATTCTTACTTATCAACTCCCCCAAACTTAAGCTTTTGCTTGTCCTAAAGCAAATAAAGTAGTTCCCACCTCCACAAGTTAAGAGCCATTCCAGCAATTCAAAGTGAGTCACTCACACATCAATTGGGACCAATAATTACCCACACCACTTATGAATTATCAACAAGGCAACAAGTTAAACTTTTAAGCACAAATAGTTTTAATGTGACACTTGATCATTATGAGTTGACTTTATTCATCAAGGAAGCTCGCTCTTTCATGTAGGTCATTGTGGATCCCAAACTCCTCCTCCTCTACTCTCTGTTTTCCTATCTCAGTTAAGAATTTTAGCACTCAATCCAAAGATTTGTGAAAGGTTCGCTCATCTCTGTCAAAAGAATGTCACAAGTACGGCTTTAAGTACCATAGGCTTGCCCCTCATATAAATCACCACTAATGTGAGCTCACTCGGCTTGAAATCACATAGGGCTTTTTCGGAATGTGATGAAGGCTTTTGGACTAAGGTTGGATATGCTATGATAGAACGGGTTCATTTTTCCTTAAGCATTCCATTTTCTTTTCTCGGCTCATGCTTTGCCAATTCTTTAAGGCATTGTCTTTTCCTTAGGGGAACTAGAGAGACTTAACATCACTCTTTCTTGGTCATGATATTCATTTTCTCCTTATTTGATTTCTCCATGCTTTGCGTCATTACTTTTATTTGAATCCCTTTCAACTCTTCTACTTATTCACTTTCCTTTTGCATTTTTCTTTTTGTTCTTTCTTTTCTTGCCTTTCCTTCTCTTCATTTTTTTTCTCTTTTGTGCCTTGAAACCTTTTTCAAACTCCTCGTCTCTCCCCCAAACTTATATTTTTAGCCAATTATTTCACAAGAGTGTTAAGAAAAGTGCAGGTGCCAAGAAAGGGTCACGACACAACAAGTAAAGGCTTGTAACATGGTTATCAAATGAGAAAGGTTTTAGGCTCGAATGGGTTGACTAGGGATAATAACATTGGTGGGAAATGGAAAATTTCAAGTGGATCAAAGAGAGCCTACAATCACTTTTCAAGCCAAGAAAAACTAAAATTTCGCCTAGAAACACATTCGGGGCAAGTTCTAGACTATTAGCACGGGTATTTGGACTTGCAACAATAACATCTCACCGCTCACGCAGCTGGATTATTAAAAAGGATAGAGTCGAGGGCCCACAACGACCATATTCAAGATTGAAAATCAGTATGGTTCAATTAAACCATTCGATGATAGCCTAAGTCAACTCAAGAGTCACAAGGTCACTAACTAGATATTTCCAAAAACCTTGTTTTTAACCATAGGCATGTAGTTAAATGTACTGGTGCCAAGTGAAGCATGCTTGACTCTTCGAGTATGACTCAATTAGGTCTTTTATTCATTACTACTATTATTATCACCTAAACACCAAAAATGGACTCAATCCCTTAAGAAGGTTGTCACGCCATCCATCATTGGGAAGAGCCACCCGGTTGACACAGAAACCACCTTTGGAAAGAACCGAGACATTAAGAAAATCAAAGGCTTATTATCCACTAAGACATGAAAAGAAGCTATTAAATCAAAAAGAAGACAAACATAAAGATAAAGAAGCTATAAAACAAAAGAACTATTGAAAACTAAACGAATATACATAATGAGAGACATGAGGAAATATATATATAATGAGAAAGAGGAAGAGATTAGTAATAAGTTAATTACAGGCCAAATGTCTCATAGTTATCAAAATACAGAATCATCAGAATGTGTCAAAGAAACTCCACCTCCCTGAATAAAATTAAGCATTATCCCAAATTCTTAACAACATAATAGAAAGAGAAGGGTGAGAATGAAGAAAACTCCCTATGGCTCTGTGGCCATCTCTGTGTCCCCAGCAGTGGCACCGACCTTAGCCTCATCCAATTGGATCTCATCATCCTCAAGTCTGGGAGTGGCTGGGTTGGTGAACATATGACGGACTGCCTCAGCAGTGTCAGTAGCAGTGTTTGGCTCCTCAGACTAGCCACCTGGTGATATAGGTGCCATAGGAGTTCCTGTGTGCTGCAGGTCTATCAACATGACAAATGGAATATCTCCGGCTGCTGCAAGCTTTGTAACCTGGCTCCGAAGCTCGTCCACTGAGTTCTTAGGTGCCTGCTGCTTTCTCATTTTCTTTACCTCTTTGCCTAACTCTTCGATCACTGCCTCATGCTGCATTAAAGTTGCCATGATCGTGTTTTAATTTTCCAAGGGCTTCTTCAAGGTTTCATTAACTGTGGGGTGAATCTTGGGTGCCGAAGAGGATGACTGTGCTGCAACATGACTGGATATGTTAGTCAGCTTTGCAGTAGCTGTCTGCATCCAGTTGTTGAGGCTCACTAGTGTCTGGGAGACTCGCAGAGCAGAGAGTGGAGTAGATGGCATAGGTACCGGCTTTATAACCGAGGTGGGATGCACTGAGGCTGAATGTGGATGCATGGCAGCTGCACTGGTAGTAGGCTCGGCTGAAGTGGATGGCATATCAGCTGTCTCTATACCCACCATCGATGGCTCATCAGACTGGCCTATGGTGGTAGTCAGCTGACGCTTTCTTTTCGGGTTGTGTGCATCCATCAGAGAATACTAAGAGAAAGGCTTCTTGCCCAAACCTTCATGTCATAATCTCTGGGATTTATCCCTGCATCCGTAAGGTACTCAGTGATGGTGTTGGGATACGAGCAGGAGGTATCATCTTGCCTGGCGACCACTGACATGTTGGTCGATATCATGACACCCACATTGATCGGGCACCCGGCCATAATACAGGCGACTAAAACTGCCCGTGGAATAGGTAGGTTGGTTTCATTCTGGCATGGGTCAAGTCTGTTGTATACGAAGGTCTGCCATCCCTTTGCCTTGAAATTTAGAGTGTTCTGTAGAATAGGAACCCTGCAGTGATCCATGGTGGTGGTGGCCCCGGGCTGCAAGAAGCTCAGCTAGCCATGGGCGAGCTGCATCACCCATCGCCAGCTTCTCCAAATACTGTGCTGGCTCCACATCTTCAAACCCCAAATAAGAGTTCAGTGTGTTGGTCAAATCTCACCTTCAGATTTCTCTCTTTTGTCACTTTGGTCCCTTTCTTTATGTGTGCCACATTGGCATAAAACTTCCGGACCAAATACTCCTTGGCGTCCACAACAGTCTGGGTGAACCACATCTACCCCTTCCTTTCTTGAAACTGTCTCAACACTGCTGGATTGTACTTGTCGAGATCTTTGAGTTGGAACTGTCGCTGAAGAGTGAGCGATCTCACCGGCCACCATCCACAAAAGCTGGTGAAGGAAACTAGACTAACGAAACGGTCCTCCCTGACCTCTTACTTCTTCGACCTCTCAAGGTCGGCAACTGTAGTATCACCCCATCGGCCGTCATCCGGAACATCGTCAACAGTAGCCGCTGGTGCCTCAGGGACGGGTGTAGAAGAGGGCTCCGAATCCTGGCTGGCACTCTCCGAACCCTCGGAGGTGCTATGTGAGAAGTAAGGTTCGTTCCGGAGTTGATACCTTCCCTGTGGCTGTGATTGGACAGCAGACAACTCTTGAACTGAGTCGCCCTCCGATGCTTCCCGAGATGGGGCATATGAACTAGATTCGGAGGGCTCTAGATGTCTTCCTCGGCCTACTGTAGCTTTCTTGGTGATTATCTCTTGGAGGGCGAGGGTTAAAGTGCTTTTGCCTCGACCGCTAGAAAGTTCAGCCCTCCCCTTTGAAGTATCACTGCGGCCGCGAGATCTAACCATTTTCTGTAACAAGCAACAGTAGCAGTCAGCTATAATTCAAATGCACAAAGACAGTATCACACAGTGTAGAACATGAGTGCAGGGTGAGGAAGTGCGGTCCGCAAGTGCGGCTGCAGACTGGGTTATGCGGACCGCACAATTTGAGCTTGCAGCCGTAGTAATGGAACTACGGTCCATATAATTTTGAGTGCAATCACAGATTTGAAGTGTGGTTCGCGCAATTATCATTACGGCCGCACATTGAACATCCCAAAATGTCAACTCTCTGAAGACAGAGAATAGGATGTTTTGCGGCCGCACACACTAGCCGCGGTGGGATTTCTGTGGTCCGCACAATTTCAAGTGCGGCCGCAGAATTTACTTGACTAAAGACCCTAAATCTCAACTTTTGCGGGCCGCACAATTTCTTGTGCAGCCGCAGATTTCATACCTGAATCGATCAGACTTCCTAGGATTTTTAATTTTTGCACAAATTCAACATGGTATTAATAAGTAAGCATGCAAATTAATTTACCCGGTCCCCATAAAGCAATTAGCAATTGACCCATTACAGATTGAACCCCACATGTAGTAAAAAGAAATCTATTAACAAATGGCCTAAACTACCTAAAAAAATTATAAATTAAACTAAAAAAAATTGAGAAATTCTATGTGTGATTGAAGCATACCAGATATGAAGGAGTGCAACTAAGTGGACATAGATGTGGATGGAGTGTGGCAGGTGATTGAACAGATGATTTCAAAGTGTTAGAGTTTAGAGTGCTCAGAGAGGGAAAACAAAAAGGTACAGTAGCCCCTAAGGTTACTATTTATACTTAATGATCAGACTTGAGGGACAAGTGAGGAGTACCGCACTCTATTACCGCCGCAGAATTCCTTCTGCGGTCCGCACTCTATTACCTGGGGCTCAAGTGCCCTTGCTGATCTGCGGATCCGCAGAATTTGTGGTGCGGCCGCAAATTTTTGTGCAGACTGCATATTTTGTTGTGCGGCCGCACTTCGTCCATTTCTCTGACAGACCAAACTTCAGATAGTTTGCAATTTCCCATTTCAATTTGTGCGATCCGCACTATAATTGTGCAGCTGCAGTTCCCTTATGCTGTAGCAACCATAATTGTGCGATCCGCACAATACATGTGCGGTCCGCATTTTTTTCACACTTGGCCAATTTTTCTGAGCACAGTTCCTATAAAGCACACTCATTCCTGAAACGCATTTCAAATCTAGTTAGTACAAAAATAATACCTATCTACAAAAGAAGAAAAGAAAAGAAAAAGAAAACATGGGTTGCCTCCCAAGAAGCGCCTAATTTAACGTCGCGGTACGATGCCGATTACCATCACTTCCAATGAATAACTGCCACCACGTGGCCATCATTAGCTTGTCCCAAATAATGCTTCATCCGGTGACCATTGACTCGGAATACCTCATCATTTTTGTTCTTCAATTCCAATGCACCAAAAGGTGTTGCACGCACAATCTCAAAGGGACCACTCCATTTGGATTTCAGCTTTCCGGAAAACATCTTCAATCGTGAGTTGAACAACAAAACAAGAATGCCCACCTTGAAATCCTTATTTAGGATGTATTTGTCATGAAGGTACTTCATTCTTTCTTTGTACAAGGACGGACTTGCATATGCATGGTACCGGAACTCATCCAATTCATTCAAATATGCAACCCGCAAGTTAGCAGCTGTATCCTAATCAAGATTCAACTTCTTTAAAGCTCACATGGCTTTGTGCTCAAGTTTCACCGAAAGATGAAAAGATTTTCCAAACACCAACCGGCATGGAGACATCCCGATAGGAGTTTTGGAAGCAGTCCGGTAAGCCCATAGTGCATCATCAAGCTTCTTTGACCAATCCGTTCGATTAGCATTCACTGTTTTGGACAAGATACTCTTTATCTCCCGGTTGGAGACTTCCACTTGACCGCTAGCTTGAGGATGATAGGGAGTCGTAACTTTATGAGTGACAGTGTACTTGCTAAGCAATGTGTCAAAGGCCTTGTTACAAAAATGCGACCCCCTATCGCTTATGATAGCCAGCGGTGTACCAAGTATTGTGAAAATATTCTTATTCAAGAACGCCACCACACTTCTCGCTTTATTGTTGGGTAGAGCAATGACCTCAACCCATTTAGACACATAATCAATCGCGACCAAGATGTAGGTGTTTCCACAAGAACTCACAAAAGGACCCACGAAGTCAATACCCCACACATCCAAGATATCTATCTCCAAAATGGTAGTGAGAGGCATTTCATCTTCTTCGAGATTCCACCAGCCCGTTGGCATCCATCACATCTTTTTACCATATCACTTGCATCTTTGTAGAGAGTGGGCCAATAGAAACCACAACTTAGCACTTTAGCCGCCGTTCTTGCTCCGCCATGGTGACCACCATTACGCGAAGAATGGCAAGCCTCAAGAATAACATTTTTCTCTTCATCCGGTACATATCTTCTAATTACCCCATCCTTGCAAATACGGAAGAGGTAAGGTTCGTCCCAATAATAATCTTGACAATCTCGTTTGAGCTTCTTCCTTTGATTTGAAGAGAACTCATCCGGGATGATTCCACACACAAGGAAGTTTGCTAGATCGGCGAACCATGGCACCTCCTTCATTGAAATGGCCAAGAGTTGCTCCTCGGGGAAGGAGTCATTGATCTCAAGGCCATTATGCAGCCTCCCCTCCTCTTCCAAACGAGACAAGTTTGTTCGCCACTTGATTTTCACTCCCTTTTCAATCTTGAATGTCAATATCAAACTCTTGCAACAATAGCACCCATCTCATCAACCTAGCTTTTGAATCTTTATTGCTCATAAGATAACGAAGCGCTGCATGGTCCATTTGAACAATAACCTTTGCACCCATCAAGTACGGGAGGAATTTCTAAATAGCAAACACAATGGCAATGAGCTCTTTCTCTGTAACGGTGTAATTGACTTGGGCATTATTCATGGTCTTACTAGCATAGTAGACCGGATGAAAAATCTTGTTGATACCTTTCCCCAAAACTGCTCTAACCGCTACATCACTAGCATCGCACATAAGCTCAAAAGGAATACCCCAATTAGGAGTTGTGATAGTGGGAGTAGTAGTCAACTTGAACTTTAGCAATTCAAAGGCTCTCATGCAATCATCATTGAAGTGAAACTTAAAATATTTCTCTAAGAGCTTGCGCAATAGGTTCACCACTTTAGAAAAATCCTTTATGAAGCGCCGGTAGAACTTTGCGTAACCCAAGAAACTTCTCACGCCTTTCACTGATGTTGGAGGTGGAAGTTTAGAAATCACCTCTATCTTTGCCTTGTCGACCTCAATGCCCTTCTTTGAAATTTTGTGGCCAAGGACAATGCCTTCCTTGACCATGAAATGGCATTTCTCCCAATTCGGCACTAAGTTTGTTTCTTCATACCTTGCCAATACTTTATCCAAATTTGCCAAGCAATCATCAAAGGAATCGCCGACTATCGAGAAATCATCCGTGAAGACTTCAAGTTGGTCCTCTACCATATCCATAAAGATCACCATCATACACCGTTGAAAAGTTATCGGTGCATTGCATAAGCCAAATGGCATCCGCTTTAAGCGAAAGTGCCATAGGGACAAGTAAAAGTTATTTTCTCTTGATCTTCCAGGGCAATAAACATTTGGTTGTAGCCCGAATATCCATCTAGAAAGCAACATCTAGAAAGCAATAGAAAGCACGGCCGGCCAACCTATCAAGCATTTGGTCAAGGAAAGGGAGTGGAAATGGTCTTTCCTTGTGACTTTGTTTAGCTTCCGATAGTCCATACACACTCTCCACCTGGTCACCATTCTTGTGGGAATTAACTCGTTCTTATCATTGGTGACCATAGTTATGCCCCCTTTTTAGGGACACATTGCACCGGAGAAGTCTATGAACTGTCCGAAATAGGGTAGACTACCCCGGCATCCAACCATTTGATAATCTCCTTCTTGACCACGTCTGGTATGGCTTCATTGAGTCTCCTTTGATATTTTATGGAGGGATTGGCATCTTCCTACAAGTTAATCTCATGCATGAAAAATGTGGGGCTTATTCCTCGAATATCTGCCAAAGTCCACCCAATAGCTTTCTTCCTCATGTGGAGCACCGCCAATGTAGAGTCAACCTGCACGTTAGTCAAACAAGACGAAAGAATAACCGGTAAAGTAGAAAAAGGGCCAAGGAATTCATACCTGAGATATGGAGGCAATAGCTTCACCTCCAAGATAGGAGGCTTTTCAATTGAAAGCTTTGTATGAGGAGTTTTCCTATTCTCAAGATCCAAGGAATGTTTCCGGGGTGCATAGTTGTACGATCCCATTCCTTGTAAAGAACAAACACATTCCATGAAGCCACAATCAAGTCATTTAAAAATAATTGCAGCTAACTTTATTCAATAGCATTGATATATAATCTTTAAAGGTAAATGACATGTTACAATAGGTTAAATTTATACTGGTATGGTAAGAAATTCATTACACCATCCATGCATATAACTTAAATTCAAAATTGAATTTAAATTTTGTACCCTGACATTGTAAAAAATATATATACAGTCAAGTGACTTAAAAGGTAACTGATGGGTAAACTTTCATAAATTGCATGTGACATATTATAACAGGTTAAATTACACGAACAGGTTACATATAACTCAAATGCAAAATTCGTAATGCGAAACTAATCTTATCGCCTCTTTCAATATACTTTACAGCACCTAGCTCTTTAGTTTGCTTCTCTCTCATGAGTCTCGCAACTCCAAAATTACCCGACCCGATATCGTCACCAAAATCGTAACGATCACTGTCGTGCATGATCGGCATATCCATACCCGGTACCACACCAATTCCAACCCGATCCATTTCTAACAAGGGATATGGAGCTTTGAGTACTTTTTCTGTGGGGAAAAGAAGAGAGGAGACGGGAGAGTTATATTTGACGATGCAACGTTGAAAAGAGGTAAAGAGAGGGAAAAAAAGGTACTGGCGGCAGTGGCGGATCCAGGATTTTAAGGTCGTGGGTGCTCACTCTCTGGCCATATAAAAAAATTGGTTCATGTAAGAATCGATCCCTTAACCACTTCATATTTGTACACTCTATTCTCATCTCTTAACCAAAGCACCCACAAGACTTTTTGTTTAATGGGTGCATCCTAGTTATTTATAACAGTATTCCCTGTATTTTCTATATAATTATACAGAGTTTGCGTCGGGGTTAACGGGTGCTTCAGCACCCGGTACTCCAAACGTGGATCCGCCCCTGACTGGCGGCGTCGTTTTATTAGGCTGGCCGTTAGAAACGACGGGGTTTGTTTTGTCAAATTATTATCATGTAATATTATATTACATGATATATAATATTTATATTTAAAAACTCAGGTAATATATAAAAAAAGCCTATCCAAAACCCAATAAACATAAAAGATTGTGATCTAAAACCCATAAACTAAAATTTTGGTCACGCTCTATTATGGCCAGAAACCAAATTGAGAAATTGGCACAATTATCCACCTATTGGCGAGAAATAGCCCAACTCTAAGTTATTGGTACGGTCCAACATATTTAATAAAAAGCAAATCATTGTATCAAAATATCGTGTGCTAGTCAGTTTTTAAATCGTTACTAAAAAATAGTCAGTGTTTGCAATATAATTGAAGAATAATCACTATTTGTGCAGAAATAAAATTTTGATAAAAACAGTACCCTTAGCTGAAACACGGAAAAAATTCAATATAATATGCTGAATTTTGAAACTCCCGCGTATAAAATTCCAACATATCATAGTAGAATTTCAGCAGATTATAAATCTCATCACATTATACTTAAATTCATATGTAAAATATCAAACTCTAGCATATTACACTGAAATTTTACAAATATAATTTGCCTCCAGTTCAGGAACTCATGTGGCATGGTTTGATTGGCACAGATTTAGTCTAAGAAGAAAAGTGCTATGACTTTTAACACCTATAGCCTTAAGCATGTCATAAAATTTAT
>MCJB01052604.1:12887-38508 GCA_002018475.1 Nicotiana obtusifolia | reverse complement strand
AGATACCTAATAAAATATGCTAAAGATACTGACATTATACAATATTTATACTATTAGTATATGTAAGTTAAATTATTTTTTTCCAAATGACTACCAAAAGTTATTTATATTGTTAGTATATATAAGTAAAACATTTTTTTTCCAAATGGCTACTTACTGGATTATTTGCAGCTACACCTCCATCAATCATATCAAATGTGCGTATTTTCCCTTGAGCATCCCTAGTCTCAAAATAGTGTACCGGAAAAAAGGTGGGTGCTGCTGAGGTACTGAGGCAAATGTCTGACAATAAAACATTCTTAGAGACATTTGCTCTGGCCAAGACACAAATTCAAATAAAAATAATCTATCATGTTCATAAGGGGAAAAATAAAACATCGTATATGTTTGGTATGGCGAAAATCATATTTAAGAAACACATACTTTTCGTGAAAAAAATCCGGATATTTGATTATGAAATCATAAGTGAAAACTTCATAACTACAATGTTACTAATAATGTAATTAGTAG
Source organism: Nicotiana obtusifolia (assembly GCA_002018475.1). Lineage (NCBI taxonomy): Eukaryota > Viridiplantae > Streptophyta > Magnoliopsida > Solanales > Solanaceae > Nicotiana > Nicotiana obtusifolia. The sequence goes on along the minus strand of MCJB01052604.1, from coordinate 37,998 downwards.
TATGATAGAACAAAAGATTATAGTTCTTTTACCTATGTATGATCTTAACTTTTAACTTCATAACTACAATGTTACTAATAATGTAATTAGTAGTATGATAGAACAAAAGATTATAATTCTTTTACCTATGTATGATCTTAACTTTTAACTTCATATGACTTCAACTAATACTAAGACATTATTGTTAACAACACTACTAAAAATCAGGTGAAAAGCGACCGAAAAAAGCGACCAAAGTTGGTCAATATTTGCAGAAAAGCGACCAAAAAGCGACCACAATGGCCTGGTCAGTATTTAGGTGGTCACAAACAAATAGCGACCAAAGTTGGTCGCAAATTTGCGACCAACATTGGTCTCAAACACAAAAGAACCAAACATTCCGGAAAAACATATAGAGACCAACTTTGGTCGCTAATTAGCGACCAACCTTGGTCGCTTCCTTTTATTTTAAATTAATTTAATCTGGTCAATAGCGACTAAAACTGATCCCTAAATTAATTATATTTTTTTAAAAATTCTAAGATAGCGACCAAAGTTGGTCGCTAATCAAAAAATAAAAAATAAAAAATCAGCAGTTAGCGACCAAAGCTGGTCGCTAACTGCTGATTTTTATTTTTTATTTTTTGATTAGCGACCAACTTTGGTCGCTATTTGGTGATATAGCAACCAAATAGCGACCAAAGTTGGTCGCTAATTTGCAGATTCAATTTTTTTTCCAGCAAAATAGCGACCAACTTGAGACCAAAGTTGGTCGCTATTTTTGGTTCATTTTTTCCAGAAACTGCCTGTTTTGGCAGCTACACCACCTGCCAGTTTTACCAAATTCCTAAAATAAGCATTTTATGCCATGAAAACAACAACGACGACAACAACGACGACAACAAACAACAACGAGAATAACAACAATAATAAACAACATCATTAAACAGCAACATTAAACAATAACAAGCTATAAAGTTCAAATGAACTTATATACATTATATAAACTGTTAATACAACTTAACGTCTACTAATGTTTACATGGCATCGTCGGATGAACTGTCATTATTAAGAGCATCATCTGGCGATGATTCACGTGATCGGGGAATCGGAAAAGAGCCAGAAGCCAAGAGAGATTTGAGCTGCTCTTGTACAGCAGCAAACTGAGCATCTCTAAGTTTTTCTCTCTCCTTCTCTCTTTCCTTGGCAGCTTCTAGCTCGGATGTGAGCTTTGCTACATGCTCCTGCATAGAGGAGAGGCTATCCCCATCAAGCGACTCCGCTTGCGAGGAAGTGCCTATTCCTTGCATTCCACACCTATAGCGGTGGAATTGCTTAGCGGGAAGCCCGTATACCTTCCCCCCTTTTGGACCGCCAGCCGCCTGCGTCCATAGTCTTTCAGCATCCTCATCCGACGGTTAGATTGGTTCGCCCGATGAAGATGGTGGCTGGCTGCGTACAAACTCTTCCAACTCAGCTGTGAAGCGACTCTATAAGAAAAATTAAATTAGTATTCAAAAGTTATATAAAACTAAATCAAAGTACTTAATGAAAATTGAAAACTTACATGTACAGCCGAGGCTCGGTCCTCGACCCACCTTTCTTCGTCCGAATCTTTCTTCTTCTTGACAGTATGAGTTTGCTTGAATAACTCATCTTGCCTCATCGGACGGCCTAACTTCTTCTCCTGAAAAGTCATAAATTTTAGTTAATAAACAGATTAGACATTGAAAATTAAAATTAAAGTAAGCAATTACGTACCATTTTCCTCTTTATTGAACCGAGGCTGATCGCACCTCCAGTGTGCAGAGAGCCTCCCGTCTCCGAAGCATGAGCTTTCTTTCCTTGCTCGCTCTTCTTTAGGAAATCAGCGGTTACCCATTGCCTTTGCAGATCAGTCCAAAAACCATCTAGCAACCAGGAGGGCTTCGTGTTCGTCCTTCTAGCATTGGAAAAGCAATGGGACAACCGCTTACGTGCCTTGAGATGGAAGTTAGCAGCCACCTCCGCACTATAGCGGTGTTCCCACACACACTTGCTCTGTATTTGAGAAGTTAAGTATTTAGATGGAAATATCATGGTATTTAGATGGAAATATCATAAATATAAATAATTGTATTGCTTGAAAGAACATTTATACCTTAAATTCATTGAAAATTGCCTCCTTAAGCGAGAATGGAAATTCACTCCAAGTCGCATAAGGGGCATCATACAGCTTTCGAGTTGCTTGGGTGATTATCCTTGTAGTAACAGTACTAGTGATAAACCTTTAATGTAATTAAAAAAAAAACACATTNATGCATAGGTAAAAAGAAACATACATCAACAGTGGTGAATATAATTGGTTGAAGGCGCTTGATATCAAAAGCGGGGATGACTGTATGAGTCAATGTCTGCTTCATAGTAAGATTGCCTAATATTGATTCAACCAATAATCTTAAGTAGTTGCCATCGTACTTTGGTCCTCCAAACAAGTTGAATATCCTATGCACAAAGCTATTGCGGCTGCATATTACATATTATAAATTACATATATAGTCAAAAAAAAAAAGAAGTGTTGCCCGTTAGTACTGTAACCATTAGAAACAGAAAGTTTAGAGTCAACGAAATCAAACTGGATAAGATGTAGCATTATATTTATGTTATAAAATTTTTACATATGTATAAGTAATTCGAGGCGAAAGCATTGTGTTTACCGGCTTGCAGGAAAGATGTGAGGGCAGTGTTCAATGTAAAAGCTAGAAATATCTTTAGCTGCATATAAAGGGCGATTATCCCTGTTTGGAGCTGTGAGCATAATAGTAATTAATCCACCTGTGCTTGTTCCTGCTACTAAATCAAAATAGTCTATAATCCTTGCATTTGGTCCATCAAGCTCCTATTAAACTCAAATAAATATGTTGAGGACCATTAGACTATAGATATATGTTAAAGATATAATTAAGAAAATAAAAGTGTATTCTTTCTAACAATTTAAATTTTTAGATGAAATGATCACACATTTCAATATGGTACCAGAGCTAGCAAAAGTGCTGGGTTCGAGTCTCACCGCCACGCAATATCAAAAAGAATTTTCACATACTTGGCTCATCAAAAAGAATCAAGCCCGCACGTGAGGGGCCATGTTAAAGACAGCATTAAGTAAATAAAATTATATTCTCTCTAATAGCTTAAGCTTTTAGATGAGATGGTCACACATTTCAATAATATATGTTATATGCATAGATAGTGTAAAAGACTTTTTACACAATTAATGTACTTTAATCTATTACACTTTAAATTTTGTCCACTAATTTGTAAGAAATTTAATTAAGACCAACGCAAATACAATTTTGGGTTAAAGTTACAGAATTGTATCGTCTTAGAAATTCGGCGATAAAGCCTGATATTAACTTCCACAACTGCTAGTTCAATGCCAGGAGAACTGATGAGGATGGGTCGTCAATGGTTATCGATACCCATTAATCACGTATTTAAGAAAACAAAAAATGCTAAAACTGTAGGATTGACCTCTAGCCATAAAGAGTGATTACTTATGACGGACCAATGTTAACGAGCCTTACTTATTCCACACATAATTAAAGTAGGATTTTTATTTATCCACATATAGTTAAATCATGATTGGCCTTATATTTTGTGTACAACTTGGGTCAAGGCAGTAGCATTTTCAAGTAATAACCAATTAACGAATGAACGTAATTTACCAAAAATAGGTGAAAAAAGTAGCTAACACAGTGCTAAATAAAGTACCTGAAGCTTGGATTCAAGAAATGCAAGAATGGTTCCTGGAATGATGCCTCTGATTCCACCTCCATCAATGCTCAAAACTGTTATAAAATTCTTTCCTTTGGTAGCAGCACAGACAAATATTGGAGGTTGTAGAACTTGAATGTTCACCAACAGAGTTAGTGAAACTAAGAATAATAACCTTCCCATAATGTACTAGCAAAGTTCTACTGGGGAGTGGAAGTTTAGGATATGTTTCTTATAATTGAAAGATATAAGCAAAGTTAGAAAAAGAAAAGCAAATTAATGGCATGTTCTTCGGCTGTGCAATTTTCAATGAAACTTGTTGAGTGGCAATATGAACTTTATGGGGACCTTCACATATGATTTTATCCTCATTTGTCGTACATGTTGATTTTAAATATCTTTCATACCCGTGATTTGCTCGTCATTGGCTTCACGTGACGAAGTCTTTTAAGTTTTCCAAAATGGTTAACTTCAATCTCAAATAGTTTCGACAGGATGGGAAGTCTTTCATTAGAGGAAATAGTAGGCTTGAAGCTAATAATACTAGTATTACTTATCACTAATTTTAGAATCAAGCAATTCGATACTGACTATACTCTCTTTATTTCCCTTGTTCAAGAATGATGGAAGCAGGCTATATATGGATGGTTGTCCTAAATGCAAGGAGAAAACTCGAGCTCAAATATGATAAAAATTGTGGGTCGGATCTCATATTTTGGTCAGACTTTATTACCTTAGTCCCTTATGTTAGGTGGCTAAAAAATAGGAGAGAAAGAAGTTGAACCTCTATTCAACTTAGACACATTATTTCTCGGCGTTAAAATAAAGGGGCAATATTTGCTATTTTCTTAGTCATTTAATTATTTAATTTTTTTGGTAAATAAATTACTCCCCCCTCTTTTGGCTTTTTGCAATACAAATCCAACCATAGCCTTATTGTGTGGAGTCAAATTCTAGTGAAAATGACATAGCGGCTTACACATAATTAATTTTTAAAAAATACTAATTTTTCTACTATTTTCAAGCTGGACTATGATTTTTGACTAGGAATAACTCAATTATTACATAATATCACTGCGTGGATACAATTACTTTTGTGGTAAACGAGGAAGTGTCTTTTTGAAAAGTAGGTACAATATCAAATAAACTCCATTTCCTACTCTTGCTTCCTTTTGGTTGGGTGCGATTATCTCAGGCAGTTGTGAGTTAGATAGTAAGCTCTGGTTATGGCATCATAACCGGTGGTCTCCGCAGAACTCGTTTTTAAGCCAAGGTGAGCGTTGTAGAAGTGTTAGCAGGTGAGGTCGTGGTTTAAAGTTTACTAACTAGCTCATAATTTGACAGGGTTTCCACCTTAGTAATCCTCCATGTAGCAAGTCGAAGCGATCCGGCACACAAATGGTATCAGAGCCAGATAGTAAAGAATAGGGATAGAAACTAAGTTTAACACCTTTTTAATAATGAATATCATTAGAAAGCAAACTACTGTTAAAAACAGTAGGAAGGAAGAATATGATACCATTTGTGTGCCGGATCGCTTCGACTTACTACAGGGAGGATTATTAAGGTGGAAACCCTGTCAAATTATGAGCTAGTTAGGAATCTCTAAACCACGACCTCACCTGCTAACCCTTCTACAACGCCCACCTTGGCTTAAAAATGGATTCTACGGAGGCCACCGGTTATGCTGCCATAACCTGAGCTTACTATCTAATTCAGAACTGCCTGGGTTTATACATTTAACCTAAGCAACATCGGAACAAGTACAGCAATCAAATTAATACTAGAGCATGATATCAGAATAGTTCACGAATCCTAAGTTTAACACATAATTATTTAGCCTATCATTTAGGCTAAATATTCAAATAAGAAATTAAATTTTGATTAAAAGAAAATAAAAATACCTGAGACCGTCTAGATTGTAACCAAGTGATTCCCTTTTATTTTAACGATTACAAAGAGTGTTTACAAGAGGGAGTGACTGAAGATTTTCTAAAAAAAATACTTCTGCCTTATTGTGAAACCTAAGATCCTTATATAATGGATCTGCTAAAGAGTGTACAGAAAAATAGCCGATACAATTATTTACTCGTGGCCGACAAAGAAAAAGGAAAGAAGAAAATGACTATCTACTTTATTAAAATAGATTCTGTGGCCAACAACTTAACATGGTAGGGTCGGCTGCTTTATAAAAGCTAATTTGTCTTATTTCTTTGCTTTTGTCGTTTTTTGATGATGAGGATTCTTCTGTATTTTCCCTAATTTTTTGTAGAAATTCTTCGATTTCTTCAATATTGATCTGCTCCGTATGAACTTCTTGGGATTCTCCCGCGATTGACGCCATTGACACATCATCTGAAATTTCTGTGTCAAAATTCTTGGCTAAGTCTTTCCTGACTTCTTCGAGATAGGAGGCTATAATCTCCTTCTTTGAAACTGCACCCTTTTTCATCTGTAACCTTCTGGTTATGTTTTTGAAAGGGCTGATCTCATCTTCAGTATTACTGACTTTACTTCTTGCATTGTAACTTTCCAGCGCCTTGTGGATATTATCCATTGTTTCTTGTCCATGGACATTTCCTTCTTTGTTTTTGTGAAGCATTTTGCTCCAGAACTTGGTATAAAATATTCTATTAAGACATGGAAATCCCTTGCTGGTATAACCAACCTCGGTATCCCATTTCATAATCCATGGGATTGAAAATTCTATGAAAAAAATACATTAGGGCTATTCCTTCAAAGAAAATATTATCTTTTTGTAAAATGATTAATTTAGGGGATAATTCTACCCACTGAGTATATAAACTCTTAAAATTTTCTGGTAAAATATCTATTGATGGGCCATATGTAGTCCACCATTCACATAACCAATTTGACATATTCTGTGCGAAAATATTAGAACAGATTTTTATAAACCATGAATGTTTTCGATTAGAATTTTCATATAAGAAAGTTTTATTAAAACTTTGGATATAATCCCAATAGTTAAACTTAACAGAAATTTTCTGTTCCGAGTGGATATAATCCTCCTTTCTTTCAATGTACTGATTCCCCATTCATCAGCATGAATAATATGCTTAATTATGATTTTAGAAAAGTTATAAACCTTCCTTGTGGTCGATGGATAAAAGTGCTGAATTTCAGCTATATTTGTCGATAATAGAATTAATTCAAAATTCATCCTATATTTATAAGCAATAGAAGCATATGATGTTGTATCTAGGTACCTAGCCATTATTTGCCAGGGATTATCTTTCCATTTAAGGTCAGATTGTTCTAAAAGAATTATTAATTCTTTTTGTGAACTTTGGCTATAAACCTCATTTCCTTCTTTGCCTTCTTCTGTTAAGGCTGTTGAGTATGAAGGTGGATTATTACCCGAATCTTGTTTGGATTTTATGAAATCTATAAACTCCTTATACATAGGGTGGTCAGTATTAATCCCCGTGCTTTCTGTAAAATTAGCCGTTATTAGCTTTTGATTACCAATTTGGGCAAGGATATTATCTCTGCCTCTACCAGTTCCTCTTCCCCTCCCTCGAGGGGGTGTATACTGTGGTCTCATCTGCACAAGGAATTAAGAATTCAAATATTCTCTAGTAGGAAAATCAGGGAGATTATTATCACTACCCTCTTTATAAATAATTTCGAAATCAAATGGAGCTAGTAAAACTTGCCATCTTGCAGACATCTGTTTTGAAACATCATACTTAAAATCTTTATTAAAGATAAATCTAGCTACATGACAATCAGTTTTTATTATAAACTTTTGGTTATATAAATAAGTCTGGAATTTCAATACATATTTAACTATGGCCAGAATTTCTTTAGCTACAGTCGCATAATTTTTCTAAGAATTATTTCATTTCCCAGAATAAAATTGGACAAGATATTCATGTTTATTACTAGGACATATCTGTTTCAATATTCCACCATAACCTATATCAGAAGCGTCAGTTTCAACCACTTTATTCCAATTAGGATTAGCAAGTGTTAAACATGGAAGGTTATTAACCTTTTATTTTATAATTCGAACAGCATCTGTATGACTATTAGTCCAAGGTTTTAGGTTCTTCTTAAGTCTATCATAAAGAACAGCAGTATCTTTAGCTAGATCCTTTAAAAAGGGAGAAATATAATTAAGACTACCCAAAAATCTCTGCAATTGAGTTTTGTCAGTTATAATATCAGGGAATTTAGAAGCAAATATTATGACCTAAAAATTTAATATTAGTCTGAAAAAGATTCATCTTTGATTTAGAAATAACCAAACCATTTTGTATCATAACTTTTTTAAATATTTCTAAGTGCCAAAAATGACTTTCAATATTTTCTGAAAATACTAAAATATCATCAATATAAGCAATTATAAAATTAGTATAGGAAATAAAGATATCATCCATAATCTTCTGAAATTCAAAAGGAGTATTATTCAGACCAAATGGCATAACATTCCACTCATATTGACCCATTGGGACATTAAAAGCGATTTTATATCTATCTGATTCAGCTATTTGAATCTGCCAATAGCCTGATTTTAAATCAAACTTTGAGAAAATAATCGCATCATGTAATCTATCCAATAAATTCTTTTTATTAGGGAAAGGATATCTAATCCATTTTAGCGCCTTATTAAGGGGCTTATAGTTGATAACAAGTCTAGGAACACCACGTTCCTGTTTTGCATGTTTATTAACATAGAAAGCAGTACAAGACCATTTGGACTTTGAACTTTATTAAACATTATTCTATTAGAGAATCAGTTTCCTTTTTGCATAATTCCAAATATTCGGAATTCATTTGGCATGGCCTAGCTTTAGTTGGGATATTACCCTCTGAAAAGCTTTCTTCATAAGGAAGACTTACTATATGACGTTTTCTATTCCAAAACTAATTTGGATGGTTTCCGCAAATTTGTAAAGAAAACTGATTTTTTAACAAATCAATTTTTTCTATTAACTTAGGAGCTTTTAAATCCTGCTCAATAGTGAGACTGCATATTTCATTTTTGAGAAAATCAATCTACTTATTTTTTGCAGTAATGTTATTAGAAATAATTTCATTCAAAAATCTTTGAATTGGTTGAGTTATAAACCAAAGGTGATCGATTTTCCATTGTATGTACTTGTAAAGCTATTAGCATCCCAGTTTGTAAAAGGCATAATTTTATGAAAAAATGGCACACCTAATATTATTTCCTGATGAATATCTTTTATTAAAATAAAATTTTCAGGAATACAAATATTATTTTTACAAATAAAGCTTTAGGTAATTTATAAGTAATACTCATATGCTGACCACTAGCATTCTTTAATCTATGAGTGGTTTTATGAAAATATCTAGAAGGTATTATGCCTTCTTTTATACAATTCAAATCTGCTCCACTATCAAATAATGCAACAAACTCTTTCTTGAAATTATAATCAATCAAAAGAGTTACCTTTATTAGAAACTTTTGTGTTGTAAAGAACTGTAATTTCTGCAAAAATTCATTGTCAGGAAGATTAACAGTTCCTAAAAAGTCATCTCTTACTTCTTTATTAGAAGTACTGGGACCTAATTCTAATTCAATAATATCAGTACTGAATTCTAAATTTGGGGTAACCTAAGGATTTTCTAACTTAATAATCCTCTTATCTAAGGCTATAATATCAGAAGCCTTTAGATTCGAGACTTCATTCTTGAGATTATTAATCTCTTCCTTCAAGTCTTGAACAGTGGTTGGCTATCAATGGTCTGGGATTTTTCTCTTAAAATCCTCTTTATATCAGAAATTGTATAAGGGCCCTTTTGGGAAGGAATTCCTTCAACTTCAGAATCCTTAGGACTATTATCCTTAATGGGATCTATCCTATCTATAATCTGGGATGTTAACTCAGGATCCTTAATGACTCTAAGGAGTTCTAATAAACTGTCATTGGTAAGGACATTAATATCTAGATCCTTAAACTGCGAATAAATATTATAAAATTCATCCTCTGTGCTGTTATTACAACACTGGCCTTGTTTACAAGATTCACATTCTGTTTCTGAAGAAGAATTTCTTCATTCTGTAACACCTTCAAATCTTCATCAGTTGAAGATTTTGTGTCACTGCAATCTTGGGATGAATTTAGTAGGATCTTATATAATGAATCCTTAATGCTATCATCTAAATCAAGATTTTTTATCTTATCCTTAACCTTGCAATCTTTGGCATAATGCCCTACTCTGCCACACTTATAACAGGCATCTGGCTCAATAGACTTAATAAAATCCTTTTTCTTCTTATAACTAGACCTTCTCTTCTCGGTCTTTTCTCTTTTTTTTTCAGGATTTCTCCACTTCCTTCTCTTATATCTATAAGGCTCTTTCTGGTCTTTCTTCTTCCTATGAGGTTTTTTAATTTTGGGGATATCTATGGCAAATTGCTCACATAACTCTCCTAATTGTTGTTTTTCATTTAGACAGTGTTTCTTAATCTCTTGATTTAGCTTAATCTCATTATAAAGAGCTAAACCTTCCTGAGTGCATACACTAATTAACTTACCATACGTATAACTATTATAATTAATACTCATAGCAGTACCTCTAAGGGTCTTTCTAATTTTTTCAGCAAATAAAAGCCCCTCTATAAACTTAGACTTCTAGTGAGTACTATTACACTCGGGTAATTCCATAACTCTGGATAAAAATACATCCTTATACCATCTAAACTCTGTAAGTGTATGACACCTAAGATTTTGCAGCATAGTCCTAATGGTCTCACTATTATCTGACCACCTTCCTGAGAAATGTTCTATAATATTGAGAACTAAAGAATAGACTATGTTCTGAACATTATGACCATTTTCTATCTTAATAGCTCCTAAGATATCTGCTCTTTGACTATTAGTAAAATAATTATCCCACCAGCCTTTCAGTTGGCCAGTAAACCTAGCTATAATCATATCAACTATAGCTTTTTTAGAATTATTATTTACCTTATAAATAGTACTATACATAAGCATTCTATGTACCTGAATATAAATCTGACTTTCTGTGAATCCATCTATGTTTCATTCATAGATTTCCTTACCACTATAACTCTGTGAGAAGTAAGTGGGCTCAGGTTCTTCTAGTAAAACATCCTGAGGGGTCGGTCTATGATAATAGTACATCCTTTGTACTGGCTTTCTAGCAAACTTCTCTGAGATTTTATTAATCTCATCAGAAAGTTTTTCCTTTCTTTCTTCGCTAGATAAATTTTCTAAATTTAAAGGACTAATCCTAAATCATTCAAATTTAGTAGATCTCACCTCCCCTTCCCCATACCATAGAATGTATGAAGTCGGCCCGAGAAAAAGAAAAATTTCTATAAATACTTCGGTTTTCAAGACCGACTCTTTCAACCGCTCAGACATCCATCTCCTTCGCGCTTCGCCCGCCCTATCCATCCGCGCGCTGGCAGGTAGGGTTTCTTATTAAGCAGCTTCTCCAAGTCATCGAGACTTTTTAATTTAAAGTCTTTGACTTCTGGAGGGAGTTGGATACTGGCAGTCGCTCTTTGCTCCTTACCTTTTATAGTATCCTTGTTGCTAATTTTTTGGACTTCTACTATAAGCTTGTCCAATCTATCACTGATAGAAGCTACATGTTCACCCAGAATACTAACATAGATGTTAGTATAATTATTCTGAGTCAACATCGTATTTAAATTTCTAGCAGTAATAGTACTAGTATTATCATCAAACAATTTAGAAAAGGCAGTATAATATATAACCTTATCTTTTTCTCTCATTTGGAAAGATGTTTGGGGTGGGAAAACAGATTTAGTAACTTCCCCACTACTAAGCTTATAATCTCTTTCTAGCATGGAAATATAACCATCAACATATTTAGACATAAACCATGGCATAAAAGCTATAATCTTGTTATGTTTACTAATTTTATTATAAAAATCACCTTGGAAAAACTTTATTAGTTTTTCATTGAAATTATCAAAAAATCAGTTTCTAAAACGTTCCCATCTGGGTTTTTTAAACTCTACAGAAATTAATTTTCTTGCCGGTGAACCCGGACTAAAATCTATTCGGTCTCTATCCATGTAAGCCGTTTGAGAAATCCATTTTGGATTCAGTTGGGTCTGGTATAGCACTAGCAATATTATCTGTGCTTATTTTTATAACATCAATTCTATCATTTTCTCTAATCTGTGATATAGATGCTCTTGAAGGAAAATCTACTTTATAATCAACAGGTGAAATATAAGAAGAGGTGGATCTAGTTAATCTAGATAGATAACTGATATTATCAATTTGATCGAGTTCATTGAACCTGATCTTAACAGTTCCATCAGAAGCTTGTTCTACTTCTGTGATTTCATTGTTAACATTATTTCGATGAGTTATTGCTTCCTCAAGGACCCATTCTTTGGGAAAATCTATTTCATCCCACTTAATAGGTCTTCTGGTAAACGATAATTTAGTTTCTATCAAAATAGTTTCATTTTTGAAATCCATGATTTTGCATATAGGATTCAAAGTATATAAAGACTTATAATAAATCCTATAACAGATATATATTACTTCTGTTCTTGGCATATAATCGTATCCATGAAGTTTGATACTCAATATCAGAGCATTCAAAGAATTTTCATCACTCGACGAAATTTACAAATTAGGATAAGCGTTAAAATATGCAGGGCCATAAGCCAAACTGGTTTGTACTGTCCCTATTAGGGATTTTTTCCAGTTTTGGTTTTTGTCATTTCTGAGAGCTGCTATAAAACTTTCAGGTAAGCTTCTTAACGTAAGCTGCTACTTGGAATCTGGAGAGGACTAATTCTTCATGACATGACCCATTTGGACTGTCCTTTTTATTACAACCAAAACCAACAAGACACAAATTTATGCAGTCCTATGAACATAAACTTTTCTCCTTGTCCTTACAGTATAAGTTTATATACACACCACTAGCTTGTAGTATAGCATGCCTGGGAACATGTGTAAACCTAATAGAAATAAATAATCGTGTTCGCTATCTAGCAGTCCAGCATCTTAAATGATGTGATCATACAATTTAATGGTCAAAAATTCACCTCATACAACTTGTAACAGGCAGCCATAAAACAGATTTGACCAGGTGAATATTTATACATCTAGGTAGTTACTGCTAATCAAAATGTATTTAGGCGAGACTATACATAGAAGTAGTAAAATCTGGATGAAGTGAGAGTATGTTTGGTACGAAGAAAAATAAGTGATTTTTTATTTATATTTTGGTGTTTGATTAAATAGTAAAAAATATAGATAATTTAAACAAACACTATATGATACAGAATAGATAAGGACGGGAAGAGTGATAGGTCAAGGTCTAAAGTCCGGAGTGATGATGGCGATATTAGGGGGTTGGGAATTGGGATGGGGGCTGGGGTGAAAAATAGGGTGAGGTGGATGTGGTTCAATATTTTCTTTTCGTACCAAAGACACGGATACTATAAAAATATCTTTGATAACTGATTTGAGTACTCCATTTGTTACGTCAATCGTGAGACATAAATTCTGGATGAAGTGATTTTTGGAGCGAGAAGAAACGTCAACCACATGAAATATAAAACAAAGAAAAGATTGGTTTCAATGGAACAAAGCATTCTTCTATGGCTAACCTTCCCATCAATCTCCCAAAATTCAAGCAAATATTAATATCCGTGTCCAACTTCACAAACTTATCTTCACACTTTTTTCCCTACTCAAACTCAAAGGTTCATTATCAGCGGCAAATATTGAAGAAAAACACCACATCATATAATTATCGTCTCCTTTCTCGGAGAAGTTTTGTGGAATATGAAGACGAAGACTTTCTAAACTCAGAAAACTATAGTTTCCAAGAAGCCGTGGCACTTTTCAATAGCAGAGATTATTACAGGTAGAGTTGCCAAATGAGATATCAAATTTGAACAGGTTAAATGATGATCCAACTTGCTCAAAGTTTAAGGATTATAACTTAATCCGTCCAATATGACCCAACTTCTCCTCTTTTCTATTTTGCTTTATGCAAAATAAAACAGGAGAAAGTTAATGTATTTTTTCTTAAATTATTAACCTAAGTTTTTCCAAACTTACATAATTCTCAGTTTCCAAATTTTATTTTATATGTTTGGGTTTGTATTGCATTTTGACCCTCGAGCTATACTATTTAGACCCAATAATTTGATGAGTTTTTTCGACATTCTTTGCATCATCGGCCTATTTTGATAAATTTAGCCAAAATAGGCCATTTGTGCAAATGCCTCGTCATTTTAGGATCAACTAGTTGAGTCACAAATTACTAAACAAATGAATTGATTTTGTTACCTCTGATTACATTACAGATGTCATGACGTTCTTGAAGCCCTTTGGAACCAATCCCAAGAGCCAATTCGAACTCTACTTCACAGAATTCTTCAATGTGCAGTTGGATTCCATCACCTCTTCAACCAAAATCACAAAGGAGCTATGATGGAATTGGGAGAAGGGCTATGTAAGCTTAGAAAATTTAATTTTGAAAATGGACCATTTTATAAGTTTGAAAAAGAAATTTCAGAAGTTTTGGATTTCATATATACAACACAACTAGAACTTGCTGCTTGTACTGATGATTTTTGTGTAACTCTTGATCAATCAAAAAGATCATATCAACTTCTTGGTGGCTATGCAGCAGGCCAAAAACTTTATAGCTTGGAAAATTACCAAGATTATTATTACCTTATTTTCTCTTCAGGAAGATATGACGCTAGTATGGAAAATCCTAGGATTAAACTTCCAACAATTGATGCTTCTGAAGGAAATTTAAAGGAGTTAGACTATAGTTCACAATAGTGGCAGATGCAGGATTTTTCATAAATTGTATCGACATATTATTACTGTGAAGTTATTAAATGAGTTTGGAGGGTTTTAAGATTTTACTTTATGTCGTTAATTGATTTTTTTTTCTTTTCATTATTTTTATTAGTATTTGTCTAATATACATCTATACAACATTTTTAAAAGGACAGCCCGGTATATCAAGCTCCCGTTATGTGCGGGGTCCGAGAAAGACCCGAACCATAAGGGTCTATTGTACGCAGATTTATACAACATTATTGTTTTTCCAAAATTTTTATTTACATATGTTTAGTGAATTTGACTTCTCCTGTGGATTCGCCACTATTTACAACTACGGGTGTATAAAGAAAATCGATAAATAGTTTCAAAGTGATAGTTCAAGTCAGACCAAGAAAAAACTGATTAATGTTCGGTTTGATTTTGTTTGATATTAAAAATGTTCGACCATAATTGATTTGGTTTGATTTTAACTTTAAAAAAAAAAGTCAAATCAAAATCAAAACCAGCCTGACATAATATGTATATTATTTTTAAAATATTTATTGGAATCTAACATATAAACATCTCTTAAACTTTTTCATAATTTTTGTCTTTTAATATAATTTTTGTCTTTTAATATATTGTTTTAAACTTAGACTTAGAATTTTTGAATGATTCAACAAGTTTTTTATAGATGTTACTAACTCAAAATAAATTCCAAACCAAAACAAAATTAATAGTAATGCTAACAAAAGAAATTCAACTCAATAGTATTTGTTTTCATATTATTTCATAATCTTAGTACCATTATCATGACTCATTCACACTGTGTTATTTTCTTAGGAAACACCTTATCTAGTTGTATCTTACTGGGACTAAAGAAATATCTGAACACAAGTTATATGTACCATCTACAGCCCCTCAAAATTTTAATAGCCCATATTTTTGCCCATTGACACAAAATAGCCCTCCAGCCCAAACATATTGTATCTAATATCCCGAAATGTCTATTTTTGTATAGGTGACAGTCTATGTTGTATATTTGTTGTATAGTGACAGTCTATTTTGTATAGTGACAGTCTACTTTATATATTTTTTTGTATAGTGACAGTCTATTTAGTATATATTTTGTACAGTGACAGTCTATTTTTTATATATTTTGTATAGTGACAGTCTATTTTGTATATTTTTGTATAGTGACAGTCTATTTTGTATATATTTTGTATAGTGACAGTCTATTTAGTATATTTTTTGTATAATGACAGTCTATTTTTGTATATATTTTTATAGTGATAATCTATTGTATATAAATTATATAGTGGCAATCTATTTTATATAATTTTTGTATAGTGAAAGTCTATTTTATAGTATACCAATATTCAAAAGAAATGCTCTCCAGTCCAATACATAATCTAAAATGACTTTTAAATATTAGCCTCATATACAATTTTTTATGAAAAAGTTGGTCCAAAAAAGAGATTGATAAAATATTCATGTTTGATATGCACGAGTTATAATAGAGATAGGGAGAGTAATTGATACTTGGGGGCCAAATGGGAGCCAACCCTCTGAAACAGATTACAAAGAGGAAATGACAATGATCAGAAAAGACATTGTTGACTTCCATGGTGAAATGGAAGGTTTCAAGAATTGAATACAAGATTTGTCAAATCTCAGCCGTTGTAGTACTAATATTAATGGTGCCCAGGCTCGGCTTTGGCCTACCACAAATTATGAAATTGAAATCAAAACACAGTCAGTCTAACCCACTGTGCTCGATCTCGTTGGCTTTAGATCTAAAGATTTGGTTTACATGTTGTTTTATAATTTAACATTTAATTTGGAACTCGGATATTATGATATATATATATATATATATATATATATATATATATATATATATATATTCTTTCTCATTAATTTGCCTGAGCTAAATATAGAAGTCAAGAAGCGAATAACGTCTAGTTTGTTGTTTGGACTAAGCTTGTCAACATTCAACTAAAACGGAGAAGAGTTACTGTGCGGCTTCATAAACAATTCCAAAACCAATTTTTCGTATTTATTTCACCAAAGTCCTCTAATTCGTTAAAGTCGTGTAGCCAAGCCTTTGGGTAATTAGAAGTCCCTTATTTAATTTAATTAATTTTTCTCATCATGCATATTTATACGATTAATCCATTTCTGAATGTTTTCCTTTGCTGGAAGTTATTAGGAAAAGTTAAATCCATTACCGATTAGGATTAAGGTAATTGACATGTCTATATATATTTAGTCCTTGTCTAGTTTGGGATTATGCTACTATATATTCAAGTGATTAGTTTTCTTTATGGAGAGTAGTAATTATCCCCCGTAGTTGTTACCTCTATTAAATACTGATTTTTATGAACCCCATAATCACTGTGAGGCACACAATAATCAGTATTGTACCTGTTTTTGTCAGAACTGCAGAAGCAATCCTCTTTGTGAATTATGTTGGAAAGTTTCTTCACATGAAAATCACCAACTATTGCAGGTAAGTTTTGCACCAATAACTAAAAGTTTTTTCTTTTATTTTAAATGAGTGTCCTTTGTTGAACTGTGTTGTAGAGTTCTTTTTTTTCCTGCTTTCGGCATTTTGAACTGAGAACCTGCCTAGTTAATAATAGTTTTGTTGTCAATGCAGATATTTAAAGTTTCCGAGAAAGCATCAGTGCGAAAAGTAGATATAGAAAAGGAGATGGACATCACCGATATTCAACCCTATATAATAAAACAGTCATAGGGTTATGCTGCTGAAACCAAGAGAAGGAAATGGCGCAAATCCCAAGTGTTTCTCATGCCAAGGGAGAATAAAGGACGAAGAATGTATATATTGCTCGATTGCTTGTAAAGTAAGAAGCAAGAGAATTAATTTCCTATGCAGTGGCAAAATTAATTGAATTTTGCATGCAATTTTCAAATTACCAACCAACCGAAAAAAGTAAAGGAAAATTAAGTTTGGCAACAAGGGATATGCGTTCTCTACAGAACAAAACCTCCTAATATACATTAAGAAAAATTCATAACATAATTAATATGGACAGACTGAATTTACCGATACCTTCATAGGAAAGAGGCTGTGAAATGTTTGACATTACACTGTCCTTAGAGCTGTAGGGTAGCAAAGAAGCCAATTAGCAAATACTTTTCTATGGTTAGTTATCTTCCATTTCATGATAGACTGCCCGTACTAGGAGATATCCACCATGAACAGGACGTGCATATGCCTCAGATAAGTTCTTTAGCCAATGGGCCTTGTATTCGTGTTAGATCCTCAAAAAATATAACATTTGGAGGATCTAACACGGTGCGATATTTTTAAGGAGGCGAGCAACATAGTGTCCAACCATCAGTGGTTTTCAGAAAAAACCTCCTTGCCATTACATAATTAACATATTGACATACCTATAAACAACTCCGGCACTTTCCCCCATCAATAAGAAATAAATTTATCTGGGGAGAGACTTTGGATAACCACAGCTAATATGCATAGAGTTGTCTAGGAAAGTGGCACTAAAAAGGCTATTTACAGAGTGGAAGTTTGGGAAATGGTTATGAAAGGTTTTGCCTGCCAGCTCCTGCCTATGCAGCTATGTTAATGCAAAAGCGAAGCTGAAGTTTTTGTCCAAATAGGGATGATTAAGAAGACACCCTAAAAAATAATGAAATCAAAATAGACATTTAAAGAGAAAACTTGAGTACAGTAAACAAAAATAAAAAGTAAAATCTTTCCCTTGAGGAACATGATAAGTGAAATTCATATAGCCGATCCCAATTTGTTTGGGACAAAGGTGAAGTTGCTGCAGTTTCTCCAATTAGTTGTACTTGCTGTATAATACTACTAACTTTCTGATAACCATTGTTCATTTCAATAGTATGTTAACTTATTCTTATTCTTTCACAATTATTAATATGCAAGACAATAAATAATCAATATAGTTGATTCATTGGTCTAAAGAAAGACGCAAACTCAACCAGCAGCAAGATTACACAACCAAGCGCGCACTCTTAATTCACATGATTTTCTAACATTAAATGATAGGAAGATCTAAAGCTTCATAAAAGGAATGTCTATGCAGTATGGTGCAATTATTATACTCATAATCATAGCTTGGTATATCAAGACTAAGTATGAATATAGCTAGACATTTTCTCAAGACACAACAACGGTTTAATCCATGTCAGCCAAAATGATTAAACAGAACCTTGTGTCACTTGGTACTTCCTTGGAAAATTATCATTATACAGGTGTGTCTAAAGTTTTACATCCCATTATCAAATGGTTATTGATCTGTTTTATAGTTGCAATTGGTTGTGTCCTACTTGTCTTGTATTAAAACGTGATTATGCACATTTTTTTGTACAAGTTATCTAAGAGGTAAGTTGTACCAAACATATATATCAGACAGCAGAGTAGATTTTAACTAAATTTTCATTAACCTTCACGGTCAGAACTTACAGTGTTCTGTTGGTAGTTGGTAATAAGGGTCTGTGGACCCCTTAGAAAGAAGCTACTGGAGCTGTTCTCTATAACATGCGGAGGCATCTCCGATACCTCCTTTGACCTACCTACAAGGGGAAGATTGGAAAGATGGTCACCCCAGATATCATAAGTAAACTTTTCCTCCAACCCCATCTTTTCATCAGTTTTAACTGCCACCTGATTCTGAGGTTTAGATCCAGGAGCTCGCAGATGTGGAGCAATTATAGAACTTGAAGCCAATAGTGATTGACGACACATCAAGTGAGGAGCAGATTTATCAGCAGAAGGGAAGGTTGCTGAAGGCAACAGAACAGGTTTGCTAGCTAATCTCTTTGGTGCAGCGGGCTTCTCTTGACGAGGAAAACAAGCATTTTTGCCACCATATGTTACTGTTGCCTTTGTCTCAGATACATTCTTCTGACATGCAAATTCGGAGTGAGTACTCTTTTTACATTGATCGTTACCAACATCAGCAAAGGGATTGCTGAGCTTAGCAGATCTATCTACATCAGTAGACTGTGGAGATGGGCGGCTAGGTGTTGAACTTGAGGTAGGAGACAAGGGTGACGATGGTGTAGAATTGCCACTATGACTACTTGAAACTTCAAAAACTCCAGCCAAAGCAGTTGCAGAATTCTTTTTCTTCTTTCGCCGCCTCCCTTTCTCTTTTCCAATTTTAACAGTAAGATTACTGCTTTTGGAGGTTGCATTTGTATCAGCGCTCTGAATTGCTAGAGACTTCGTAGAAGTTGACACTTCCAATCCCTTTTGGGTATTTGATAAACAGTTATATCCTGCACAATGATTCAGATTGTGATCAGTTACACCTTGATTTTTGGAGGCAGCTTGACTATCTTCAGATGTACCAAAACTTTCCAACAACAGTGCTTCACCTTCCCCAATTGATCTAAGCAAACCGTTCAATTTAGAGAAGACGAACTTGCCACTCTGTTTGTCACTAGGATGCATGCAAGACAATTTTCCAGCATGATCTGCAGATGCTATATAGCTTTTACCACTCTTAGGCAAGCACTCATGGGAGCCAAAGGCCACGAATTGGGGTATGATGCACCAAAGAACCAGAAAGAATAATGAAGCTAGGAGAAGAATTGTGAACAACAATTTTTTCACCTTCGTCCAGAACAAAGACTTCTTGCAGAAATGAAGCACACAGATAGGCAGACTAGCTTTCATAGGTATAACAAGAATGCCAGTTGCCAAAGCCAGTTCAAGATCTCTCTGTATAGTGGCAACGGAAAAATCAGTATGATATGATAGAACAAGCTTTATAGACTCCTCAGGTTCAAGAGAAAAGCCTTTACAACTATTTATTACAAACCCATCTGTTCCACACTTTGTTCCAGAGATTTCAATTTTTTTGACCTCCAGGGGAAAGTCACCCACGTTCTTTGCATGAAGCTCTTTTGACAATGACAGAGAACACGCATGAGAATTATCCTTCATGTTATATAACACACCCGAAGAAGAGAGATTAAGAGGGGTTGGCATGTTTAATTTGAAGTCCAGGTTCTGTACAGGTTCAAACTCATCAAGCAAGACCAAAGAAAGCAACCCCCCAGATCCTCTGAGAGTTAACCACTCCACGCCAGAAAGATTGTTCCTGATCAAAGCTGAACTTTTCCACTGACATCGAGCTGCAGGTTGAAATAAAATTGGACCAAATGATGCTCTACCAAAAGGGTGAAGAAGAGCTTCAGTTACTGCATTCTCAGCTAGCGAAAAACCATATCTCCTAGGAGCAATAGAATAATTGCCAACTATTCTATTGGATAGAGAAGGCTGCAAATGGCTTCCTGAAGTCTTGCACTCATCAATAATTTCCCAGGAGTTCAGAACAAGCTGAACCAAGATTGGTTTTTGACTTGGGTTTTTTACCGTGATCCATTGAGAGTGATGACTTCCGACCTGAATCACTGGAAACACAATTTCACTTTCATCCAGCACTGACATGCCATTTGCAGTAGCTTGAGATTTCCAGTTCCTCAATACCAACTCATCTGCCACTGTTGTATCCACGGCCTACATATTAAATGGATAGACATATTAACAATCAAGAGCTAACTCTATATACAACTGCACTAAATGAAGGAAGGCATATCACTAATACCATAATGACAGCTATCTCCACAACAAGTACATTCAGATTAACCATGGACAGAATTAGAGTTGTTTGACAAAGCTTAAAAAGTGAAGTTTTACATGAAATAAATTCGGGTCAGAACTACAACTCTGCTGACGTAGTAAACACAGCTCATTACGCACATTCCCATCATTTCTGCTAAATTCTGTGGGAGTGGTTACAGTGATTCAAGCATAAGAAATCAAAGAATAGCTTTTGATAATCATTACGGGCGGATTTACAGAAGAATTTCTTCCCTATTATGTATTTAAAAAAACGCAAAGTGATAATAGAACTTTGCCAGAGGGGGAGAAAATTGGATCCAGCATCTTGAAATACGAACAGAACACCACACAGTTCTTTTTCCACAGAAGTCCCTAATCAAATATCTTAAAGTCCAATCCAGAGTCATAACAAAATTTACATCCTTGTGAATGAGAAAGTGGGTTCCAGTCCAAAAACAGATATTGGAAACCAAGGTTATGGTATGGGCAAGGAAGCCTCTAGATGCAATGAACAACCATGCCAACTTTACATGAAACTAGTGTTTCTGATGGATTAATTTTAACACGGCATATATCCTACTATAGATTAGGCAGAAAAGATGAGTCCTGAATTGTACTTTTTTTGAAGAGGCAAGCCCCTGAATTATACTTGATATGGTATTGCATGGCTCCACCTTTCATAAGTTACAGATTATGCTGATAATAAAGGACTTCTACATTCTACATACACAGATACTTTTAAGGACTTAGTTTGAGTTTCTTGCCACAGGATTTTCAGATGAAAACATCAATATAAATTCCAGTTGCCAGCAAAAATTCATCAAATAGGAAAAACACATATAAACTTAGATCTTTAACTCTTAAGAATTTGAACCCTGAAACTTCTAGAAGTTCGACAAATTATGTTTACTCATTTAAGTGTTTAAAAAATCCCCTGAAAAAGAGATGTTCCACCCACAAAATTAGAGAGATAATAAAAACCAATGTCAGAATTCCAATACCTTGATTTCTGATGGTGAATGCATGCTGCTCCTGGAAGACATTGTTCTTGAATTTCCTAGTTCTACCTCGTCAGAGTATTCTCCATGGCCAATAGAAGAGTCAAATTTACCTCCTGAACAAAGGCTCACTACATCCTGGCAAGCAACTTCAATGTCAGAAGTTCTCGAATCATTAGTTGTTATTAGCAATTTACAGTTCATGCTCCTTTCATGAGCTTGATCCTCTCCTTGCAGCAGAGGATCAAGCAACTCAACAGCTGGGGGAGTGCAAGTGACAACAGCCACCTGCGTAACAGTGCTAGGAAAGAGTAGCAATCCCTCAACATATCTGATCCGAAAATGCTCGGTGTTTTCTCCAGTCTCACTTATCCTGACAATGCTCAATATATAAGGAGAATTATTTCTCACTGACAGAGCTACAAAACTACTGCCATCAGCAGCACATGGTCCTACAGTCTCAAAAGAGAGAGAAAGTGGATCTGTGAGCTCACTAAAAGCTGAAGTCTTGTCCAGTTCTGCTTTGAGAGGAATAACAACTGTATCAGCTTTACCTTTGGAAGAGCTAAGCAACTGCAGAGAAAAGGCACCAAATATCTCACCCCCAGTATGACTGGGGAAATCTAATTCTATGATGGTCTCAGTTTTCTGAGGATCAATTTCCCAATTTCTATGGGCTCTAATAGCAATTAGAGGAATACCAACCTCACTACCCTTAATATCCAACCACTCCTTAACACCGAGCAAGCTGAAACTACTGTTTGAATCTTCACTTCTACTTACATTACAAATTGCCTTTGCATAACGGGTATTATCTCCCGAAGAAACAGACGTCCAAATAGTTACCTCCTCCACATAGAGGGCTTCATTGTAAGGATTATACAATGAAATATTCTCACTCCGCCTTCCACCAGAGGAAATATCAAGACCGACTAAAGGTTGTATGCGATATGGGGATTCAACAGCAAAACCCTTCGCCTGAACAAAGAAACCACCAGAGCTTGTCTGCAAAACAAATTGCGCTGAAGAGAGACCCAACCATGTAGGCAAAAACACAAAACAAATTGACGCAGTTTCACCAGGTGCCAACGACGTTTCACTGAAATTGCAAGGGTAAAACTGAGAATTGGTTCCATAAGGTTCAAATACAGTCAGTGTGCTGTCTCTGCGAGTATTTTTAACAGTTAGAAAAGCTACTGAAGGACGATATAAATACTTCTCCCCCCAGTCCAGCACAGGGGGATTGATTTCTACATGACGGGATGAACCACCCAAAAACTTGAACCTGGTTGTCTCGTCTTCCCCTTTTGGTTTCAAATTTTGATGTTTATAATCAGACAAAGGTCCTCCACCAAAAGAAACACCATTTTCTCCATTCCTTCTTATACAACCACAAGGCAATTCGCTGTAGCACTCCTGATAACTCAGATAGCATGAAATTGTTCTTCCACCCAAGAACTTGAAAATACAAGAATCGGATGACCTACTAATATTTGTATTCTCTTCATCTGATCCTATAGGGAAAGCAACATCAGATTGAACCCCAGAAACTTCTTCGACTTGTGATTGCGCATTCTTCTCTTCAGACAAAAAACCACGCAATCTTGGAGGAAAGCAAAATAAGTAAGTATGTGAACACGCGCTATCAGGACTTTGGCGAGGTACGGGATTCTCGAGAACGAATCCGGATGACAAATCACCAGTAAAGCCATCCTCGAACTCAGAATCGTCATTGGCTCCGTAGGACATAAATGTGTCATATTCTGCTTGGTTTTGCATTCCCTTCATTGAACATGGTTCACCTTTGGCCAGAATAACAACGATATGGAACAGAATCATCAATAAACAAAATGCTTCACCATGGTGAAATACTCTCCTGAAGAAATTACTAATACAGATCAATAGCTGACTAAGAAAATAGAACATAAAACGTCATCCACACCAAAAAAGACAAACTTTAGACAGCAATTCGGCAGGTCAGAGGTAAACACACATCCTTAGGAATACAAGCACCACATCAACAAAGAAAGACTAGGAGTCTACTATTTAAAAAAACTAATTTTTGGAAATGAAAAGAAAAGTAGTATAAGAGAGAATCAAACAATAAAAATAGAAAACATAGTGGCCTAGGGTCAATGAATTGGGAGAACCATAAGGTCTCAGGTTCAAATCCCAGCATAGACAACAAAATACTAAGTGATTTATTCTCACCCGCCTAAACCTTGGTAGGCAGAGTTACCCGGTATCTATACTGACTGGAGGTTGCAGGTACAACGGTCGAACTTGTGCATCAATCACCTCCGACAAAAAATGAAAGCAATGTTTCCCATACAAAAGACTACAAAACG
Organism: Nicotiana obtusifolia; assembly: GCA_002018475.1. Taxonomy (NCBI): domain Eukaryota; kingdom Viridiplantae; phylum Streptophyta; class Magnoliopsida; order Solanales; family Solanaceae; genus Nicotiana; species Nicotiana obtusifolia. Next base: position 13,472 of record MCJB01052604.1, on the reverse strand, counting down.
CTGATGATGCGAGCTAATGCCTCACATTTCAGTTGCCTTATTAAATACACAAGTAAAACATTTGCTCCTAAAATAGTAATAGTAGTTAATTAAGTAAATGTAGGTAAAGAAAGCTCGCAAAATTGCTATATATACGAAAGATCTCATCAATCCTATTCATTCATATGTTTTAGATGTTCATTCATTAACCAAACTTACATAAATAGGCAATCAAATCTCCAAAATAAGAAGAAAAACAAAGTATACTCTAAAAATGAAAACATTAACATGAAAAAGTAACATAAAGCAAACACAATCGCCGAACGGAAAATAAAGCGGCAAGGAGTTACCCCCGGCGGAACATGTTAAAGAGCTGATGAGGAGCTCCAATCATTAGGGTTTGAGGATCTATTGATGGGAAGAGAAAAGGAACATGAGAGAAATCTTTTTGCTTGTTTCTGATGATTCTTTTACGGTGGCTAGGGCTTTATAGTTTTTATCGATTGGATTTTAGGCCCAAAAACCAAGTCTATTGGAGCATAAAGAAAACATTAATGACAACTCAATCCAAACTAGTAGGAGTCTACTATTCCCCTTCCCCCCCCC
>MCJB01052603.1:0-31664 GCA_002018475.1 Nicotiana obtusifolia | reverse complement strand
CATATATTGCAGCACTAGTTAAAATGAACTCAACAAAACATCGAGGCGAGCCGACCAATTATACACATGCCATAAGGACTGTATACATATCAGTATTAGGACTCAAAAAGAAACAATGGCCTTGGAATGTCATACCAATCTTAGCATATCAAGAGAATGAATCAAAAACAGTAATACACATTAGCAATAACAAACCATTAGCAACTGAGCACAAATTTTGAAACAGAAGCTAGTCCTCTTCAAATTCATCCAAGAAGATCAACAAACGAACAGACCCACGGAACAGGACAGCCGGGCTCGTTGAATGATACAAGAAGAGTCACTAATGACGAACAAATAAATTAAACAGACAACAATCCATTCATTCATATCCTTAACCGAGAGTACAAGATGGTTTCAGGACATACCTATACGAAACAACTAAACGAGCTGGTCCGAACAACAACAGCAGCAGACGAACACTTTTCCAGACCCCTCTTTCTTGTTTTCAATTTTCTGGCTTAGAACCTCTCGCTTTGTTTTTCTCTTCCTCTTTTTGATATTTTTTCATTTTTATTTTTAATTCGAAACTTGCTAAGTTCGACCTCTGAGAATTTTTGTTCTTAAAACTCTCTCTCAAAAAAAATCCGCCTCTGAAATTTTCTTAGACAGATTTTAACTCCCAAAAATTTTCGACCTCAAACTCTCTGTTTTAACTTTCTTTCTTAAAATCTCAGACTCTTTTTCTTAAGCCCTCTCCAAAAATCCCCCCTACAATGAAGAAATCGAGCCTATTTATAGGAAGAACCCCCCCAAACACCCTTGTCCCCAAAAACCCGAAAAAATGAAACAAAAAATCATAAAAATCCAAAACCCTTACCTCTGTCCGGAAATTACTTTTTCAAACCGAATCCGGAACAAATGGACGGCTTAGATCGATTAAGAGCTGATCTACGGCCTCCATTTGAACCGAAAATGGTCCCAAAGCCGTAAAAGCACTGGGTGTGTACCCGTCTTTGTCAGTATTCCGTAGTACGTGGGGGAAGGGGAGGGGACCATGGTAACTCGTTGAGTAACTCGCCTGATTTTGGAGAGTTGAAGGTGGATAGGTCGCGGATGGGGTGAGGGAGTGGGTAGCAGGGGGGAAGATGTTTAGGTTAGGGTTAGTCTTAAGGATGTTTTATATTTAAGATGGGTTGATTTATGGCCATCGGATCTATGAAGATCGACGGCCCAGATTAAAAGGGGAAGTTAGGTTAAGTTTAAGAGGAAGTGGTTGCTGATTTTGGGCTTGAGTAATTGGGCTCAATTTAAATTTTAGATTTGGCCATTGACCCAATTCCGAATTTCTCCATTTATACACCTTCAATTGTATTAACTATTTTTAATTACTTTTCTTAATTTTATGATTTAAACTAATTAATTACTAATTAATAATCCTTGAGTTTACTAATTAAAGATTAGAAGCTAAAATGCAAATGAACCATTTTTTTTTGATTTTCGATTAATTACTAACTTAATTCTAAAATGCGACCTAAACACTAAATGCAATGCATGATAATGATGATTTTTTTTTAATTTGCATTAATTATTAACCATTGAATGATTAATACTTAATTAAACTTATTTAATGATTTTTATGAAAGTATTTCAAGTAAGGTAAAAATCACGTGCTCACAATGCCAAAAAGCCTGATACTATGAAAGCTGAGGATTAGGCTGACTTGGATGAAAGGGCAGCTAGTGCAATCAAGTTGCATTTATCAGATGATGTGGTAAATAACATCGATGAAGACATTGCACGTGGCATTTGGACAAGGTTGGAAGCCTATACATGTCCAAAACGCTGACAGATAAATTGTCCTGAAGAAGCAACTATACGCCCTACACATGGGTGAAGTTACGAATTTTTTGACACACTTAAATGTGTTTAACGGACTAATCACACAGCTTGCCAATCTCGGAGTGAAAATCGAGGAAGAAGATAAAGCCATCTTGCTGTTGAAATTGTTGCCATCTTCGTATGATAATATGGAAATAACCATCCTGCACGGTAAGACTACCATTGAGTTGAAAGATGTCACATCGGCTTTTCTACTCAATGAGAAGATGAGAAAGAAGCCTGAAAATTAAGGACATGCTCTTATAACTGAAGGTACAGGCAGGAGTTATCAAAAGAGTTCGAGCAACTATGGTAGATCCGTAGCTCGTGGGAAGTCTAAGAACCGATCCAAATCAAGAGCCAGAAATTGCTACAATTGTAATCAACTAGGTCACTTCAAAAGAGATTGCCCATATCCAAGGAAGGGTAAAGGTGAAATTAGTGGCCAGAAGAATGACGACAACACAGCCTCCATGGTGCAAAACAATAATAATGTTGTCCTTTTTATAAACGAGGAAGAGGAATCCATACACTTATCAAGTCCAGAGTCGGAATGGGTGGTTGATACAGCAGCATCTTACCATGCCACACCGGTAAGAGATCTTTTTTGCAAATATGTAGCAGGTAATTTCGGCACTGTGAGAATAGGTAACACAAGTTACTCAAAGATTGCGGGGATTGGTGACATTTGTATCAAGACAAATGTCGAATGCACATTGGTTCTAAAAGACGTGCGACATGTGCCTGATTTGCGGATGAACTTGATCTCGGGAATTGCGTTAGACCGAGATGGATACGACAAATCAAAAGTGGAGACTCACCAAGCGATCATTGGTGATTGCAACGGGAGTTGATCGTGGCACATTGTACAGGACAAATGCAGAAATATGCTAAGGTGAATTGAACGCGGCACAAGATGGGATTTCTGTAGATTTGTGGCACAAAAGGATGGGTCATATGAGCGAGAAGGGATTGCAGAATCTTTCCAGCAAATCACTCATTTCTTATGCCAAAGGCATAATGGTAAAACCTTGTGACTACTGTTTATTTGGTAAGCAACATAGAGTCTCATTTCAGACATTGTCTGAAAGAAAATTAAATATACTTGATTTGGTATATTCTGATGTTTATGGTCCAATGAAAATTGAATCGATGGGGGGTAACAAATATTTTGTTACTTTTATTGATGATGCTTCACGAAAATTATGGGTTTATATTTTGAAAATCAAAGATCAGGTGTTTCAAGTTTTCCAGAAGTTTCATGCTTGGTGAAAAGGGAGACAGGCCAAAAGCTAAAGCGTCTCCGAAGTGACAATATAGATGAGTACACTTCAAGGGAATTTGAAGAGTACTATTCGATCCATGGGATCAGACAAGAAAAGACAGTTCCTAGAACCTCACAACATAATGGCGTAGCCGAAAGGATGAACCGCACCATCATGGAGAAGGTGAGAAGCATGCTCAGAATAGCTCAACTGCCTAAATCATTCTGGGGTAAAGCAATTCAGACAGCTTGTTTTCTGATCAATAGGAGTCCATCAGTTTCGTTGGCCTTTGACATCTCAGAGAGAGTTTGGACCAACAAGGAGGTGTCCTACTCGCATCTGAAGGTGTTCGATTGTAGAGCTTTTGCACATGTACCAAAGGAGCAGAGAACAAAGCTGGATGTAAATCTATTCCCTGCATATTCATCGGATATGTAGATAAAGAGTTCGGATACAGATTGTAGGATCCTGTAAAGAAGAAGGCCATCAGAAGCAGAGATGTAGTCTTCCGAGAAAGTGAAGTTGGAACTGCTGATGATATGCTAGAGAAGGCCAAGAATGGTATAATTCCTAACCTTGTTACTATTCCTTCTACTTCTAACGATCCCACAAGTGTAGAAAGTAGGACCGACGAGGTTGTCGAGCAAGTGGAGCACCCCATTCAGGAAGAAGAACAACCTCAACCTCTGAGGAAATTAGAGAGGCCAAGGGTAGAGTCATGTAGGTACCCTTCCACAGAGTATGTCCTTATCAGTGATGAAGGGGAGCCAGAAAATCTTAAAGAGGTGTTGTCCCATCCAGAAAAGAACCAGTGGATGAAAGCCATGCAAGAAGAGATGGAATCGCTACAGAAAAATGGCACGTACAAGCTGGTTGAACTTCCAAAGTTTAAAAAACACTCAAATGCAAATGGGTCTTTAAACTCAAGAAAGATAAAAATGACAAGCTGGTTAGATACAAAGCTCGATTGCCGGTAAAAGGCTTCGAGTAGAAGAAAGGTATTGATTTTGAAAAAAATTTCTCACTTGTTGTCAAAATGATGTCTATTCGAAAAATGTTGAGTTTTACAGCTAGCATAGATCTTGAAATGGAGCAGTTGGACGTGAAAACTGTATTTCTTCACGGAGATTTGGAAGAGGAGATCTATATGGAGCAGCCAGAAGGATTTGAAGTAGCTGAAAGAAAACACATGGTGTGCAAACTGAATAAGAGTCTTTATGGGTTGAAGCAGACACCAAGGCAGTGGTACAAGAAGTTTGACTCATTCATGACAAGTCAAACTTACACAAAGACATATTCTGATCCATGTGTATACTTCAAAAGATTTTCTGACAACAATTTTATTATTTTGTTGTTGTATGGGGATGACATGTTAATTGTAGGAAAAAATAAGGGGCTGATCGCAAAGTTGAAGGGAGATTTGTCCAAATCATTTGATATGAAGGACTTGGGCCCAGCACAACAAATTCTAGGTATGAAGCTAGTTCGAGAGCAAACAAGCAGAAAGTTGTGGTTGTCTCAGGAGAAGTACATTGAACGTGTACTGGAACGCTTCAATATGAAGAATGCTAAGCCAATCAGCACACCTCTTGCTAGCCATCTGAAGTTAAGCAAGAAGATGTATCCTACAACAATGGAGGAAAAGGAAAGCATGATCAAAGTTCCTTATTTCTCTATTGTCGGAAGTTTAATGTATTCAATGGTATGCACTAGAGCTGATATTGCTCACGCAGTTGGTGTTGTTAGCAGGTTTCTTGAAAATCCTGGAAAAGAACACTGGAAGCAGTCAAGTGGATATCAGGTACCTGAGAGGTGCCACGGGATATTATTTGTGCTTTGAAGGATCTGATCCAATCTTGAAGGGCTATACAGATGCTGATATGGCAGGTGACATTGATAACAGAAAATCCAATACTAGATATTTGTTTACATTTTTAGGGGGAACTATATAATGGCAGTAGAGGTTGCAGAAGTGTGTTGCACTTTCTATAACTGAAGCAGAGTATATTGCCGCTACTGAAGCTGGCAAGGAGATGATATGGTTGGAACGATTCCTTTAAGAGTTTGGATTGCATCAGAAGGAGTATGTCATCTATTGTGACAGCCAAAGTCGAATAGACCTTAGCAAGAACTCAATGTACCATGTAAGGACCAAACACATCGACGTGAGATATCATTGGATTCGAGAAATGATAGAGAATGAATCTCTAAAAGTCTTAAAAATTTCTACAAGCGAGAATCCCGCACATATGCTGACCAAGGTGGTACCAAGAGACAAGTTCGAGCTATGCAAAGAACTTGTTGCATGCACTCAAACTAGAAGACAATGCTACCTCCTCTAGATGAATGAGACTGGAGGGGAAGATTGATGGGGTCCATCTCATTCAAAAGCCAAAGTAATAGGGATGTGCCTAAGGAAATTTTTTTTGGTTTAGTAGCCAAGTTTGTTGAATTTTTTTGGTTTGGTAGCCAAGTTTGTTGAATTTTTTTGGTTTGGTAGCCAACTTTGTTGAATTTCTTTGGTTTGGTAGCCAACTTTGTTGAATTGTCAACATTGAAGAAAAAGAAGGAAAAGTATGTGCAAATTATCAAATATAGTAGGCTTTAGAGAGTGAGGCTTCGGCTATAAAAGGAGAGCTTCAGCTCTCATTTCTACACACCAACGAAGAGAGAAAGAAAGAGTGAGGTTTTAAGGACAAGGTACAAGAAAATAGTCTATGAGAAAAATAGAGAGTGAGTGATATTGTAGTGAGGTGGGAATATCAAAAGCGGATTATTTCTTTTGAGTGTTGTAGTGGTCTTTAGAGTATTTTACTCGGATCTACGCAGTGTAAAATTTCTTGCTATAGTGATATCAGTTTCTCGTCTCGGGGGCGTGGTTTTTTCCCTTATTCAAAAGGATTTTCCACGTAAAAATCTTGGTGTCTTTGTCACTCTTTTATTCTTGTTAATTATCGTATCTCGGTACTACGTTATTATTCCGCTTTTATTACTGTGAATATTATTTTCATAGGGGGTTTATTCCCAACACTAAACTGTAGGGATAACTACATTCACGATAATAATTGATACTTTTGTCATCTTCTGTTGCAATTCAACAAGCTTCTGTCATTTTTCTTTCCAAATGGAGGCTAGGAACCAAAGAGTGGGGAAGAGATATGATGCTGAGTGATACTCCTCTTTGCAAGTTTCATAACACTATAGTACTCATGCAGAAGGGTCTGCTTAGCCCTTTTTTTGCGGAGAATAGAAGCAAAGACAAAGCAATTTCTTGAACAAATATTTATCTGATTTAGATTATGGTGTCACAGGAAGTCATCTCCTATTATTAGTAAATTTCCTTTTGCAGTTTCTGAAGTTCAGTATGGGTTCAATTTAAGCCTTAAAAGATTAGTGCAAATCTTATATTTTTAGAAAGAATTACATGTTAATTTTGATAATAACTAAAGTTCCTTCTAATGTCTTTTGGCTCAAAGTACTGGAGAATTACATGTTAATTTTGATATCAAGCTACCATGGCGTACTTCAAATATTAAGAAGTTTCATATCCATACCTTCTAATTATGGGTGATAGAAAGGATTCAAATCCCAGATTACTTCATATGAAAGTCAATTCTCCAGTGTTTGCTGCATTCCCCCTAATGTGAAATCCATTAACTCTTCGCTTCACTTTTTAGAATCGCAAACGAAGGAGGCATTTGCAGTATCGACAGTTTCTCGTGCAAGACTACCAACATGAAGGTTCTTCTGTTGAAATTATCGACTTATTATAAGATATTTGCATCTGCTAGTCCCAAAGTGAAGATCAACCCTATGAAATCAAGTAATTTGTGAATACCAACATTTTCTGATTCTCATGGTATGAAAGAAATCATCAATAACAACCACGATGAGGTTTATTTCTATCGAGTAATTTTGATTCACTTCAATGAAACTATTTTGCTTTTGTTAGTTTTTCACTTAGTTTCTAAAGTGTACACCTTATGAAGTAATATTTTGGTGTTTTGCATGATTGTGGCTAGTGTAAGAAAAGTTATGCTGATCTTGACATAAAATTTTCTAGGAAACAATGTGTGAATTAATTAAATCCTTTTCTCACCAGCAGTATGCAGATGTTTGTTTCTGATTTGTGATGTCAAATTGTATAGTCTGTAACCCTTTCATTTCTTTAGTTGCTTAGGGTAATCTAAGTCAAGGGAATTTTGGAACTGTTTTTATCTTTTAGGATATCATATCTTAATGCATGCTTTATCCATTGCCAGAGAGTGGTCTGATTTTTAAATCAAACATGTTATGGAAACAAGTTATATGAGTTTTAGGTCCTACGCTTCATTTTGCTCATATTTATTAATGACATAGATCCCAGTAATTGAGTCGTCCATATTTTTTAAATGGGACTTGTCTGTTTTCCATGCAATTTGCTACTTCATAGGTTTTGTATTGTAATCCATGCAGTATTTATATTGTTTCAGTTCTATTATACAGTTCTCAATGTGATTTACATTGGCAGATGCAAAGCGGCTTACTGGCAGGAGGTTTAGTGATGCATTTGTACAGGGTGACATGAAATTGTAGCCTATTAAGATTATTTCTGGACCTATGATAATCTAATGATTGTTGTAAATTATAATACACTGCTTCGACCCTCGAATCAAGGAAAATAAATTAGAGACAAGAATCAGCGGATACACAGAGTTATACTCACAAGTTTTATTGAAAAAAGAATTTTTCTTTGCATTCACTACTAGAAATCAGCTAAAAAGCGACCAAAATTTAGCGATCAAAATTGAACTGTACAAAAAAGCGACCAACGTTGGTCCCAAAATTGGTGAAAATAATATAATAATAATTTTAAATACATTAGCGACCAACGTTGGTTGCTACTTGGTCGCAAATTTCGTCAAAATGTTGACCGGACCAGTCAGACCTGTTTGGTCAAACAAAATCCAAGATTAGCGACCAACGTTGGTCGCTTAAGATGAAGTAACTGTAGGGCTAAGTTAGCGACCAACCTTGGTCGCAAACCTGGGAAATTTAAATAAATCAGATTTAAAGTTTGCGACCAACGTTGGTCGCTAATTTTATAATATATATATATTTGGCGACCAGAGTTGGTCGCTTTCAAGTCAACATTGGTCAAAATTAAACTCACTTTTTTATTTACTATCTAAATATATAAATGTAAGCCGTTAACACTTACAAGGGATGAATAGATTAAAATATATTCTAACATGCTATATGTGCAGTTAAGTAGTACTACGAAGCGTGCGTGCGTGCGTGCGTATTATATATATATATATATATATATATAAGAACATGAAGCATATATATATATATATAAGAACATGAAGCGCTCGGAACAGAGGGACGAGTTTTTTTCCGATATTGATACACTTGTAAAGTGATTTATCGATTTATAACCAACTCATATGCATGTATATATATTAACAATAAATTAAAACATCTCGACTCTCTCTCTCTCTCTCTCTCTATATATATATATATATATATATATTTATATATGCTATATTCGATTTAATATTAGCTAATGCACTAAGTATTAGTGCATATACTAAATGTATTGCATATACTAAGTGTATAGTATAGTGTACGATATAATACACTATACTATATATATATATAGAGTATAGCGTATTATATATCAAGTTATATATATATATATATATATATATATATATATANCATGAAGCGCTCGGAACACAGGGACGGGTTTTTTTCGGTATTGATACACTTGTAAAGTGATTTATCGATTTATAACCTACTCATATGCATGTATATATATTAACAATAAATTAAAACATCTCGACTATATATATATATATATAAATAAATATATAAGCTATATTCGATATAATATTAGTTAATGCACTAATACTTAGTGCATAATATTCATATACTAAATGTATTGCATATACTAAGTATATAATATAGTGTATTATATAATACACTATACTATACTATATATATATATATATATATATATATACACTATAGTAAAATATATACATACATATATATACTATAGTATTATATATACATATACATGTATTATATAGAACAGAGTACACTGGAGCGACCAAAATTGCGACCAACATTGGTCGCAAATTTCAATTTTAAAATTTTTAGATAAGCGACCAACGTTGGTCGCTTTTTATAATTATAGAAACAAAAGTGGGGTTTCCCTTTATTTCGCCAAAATTCCCAAACTTTCTTATTTTTCTAATCCTAATCCCATTCCCCCACCCCGTGACACCACGCCTCACTGCTGCTCGTCGCCGTCGCCGCCGCCGCTGCTTCTCGCTGCCCAACTGCCGCCTATTCTCTCTCCTTCCCCACCTATAAAAAATCAAGGTTAGAATTATAACCTTCAATCTTTGTTATTTTTGGTGTGTGTGTTACAATATTTGATGTATTGTTATTTATTGTTTCAATTAGTGTTTCAATTCTTTGTACAATGTATTTTATTGAGGATTAGGGTTTAGGTCTTGTTCAAATTAGTTTTTTTAATTAATTTTATTAACTAATTAGTTTAATTAGTGTTGAATTTAGTTTAGTTAGATTTGAATTATACTTTGTGTTGTCTTGAAATTTTATGAATTGGATTTGAATTGAACCTTTAGGATACGAATTGGACTTTTAGTTTATGAATTGAACCCTTAGGATATGAATTGAAATTTTAGTGTATGAATTGAACTTTTACGATATGAATTGAACTTTTAGTTTATGAATTGAACTTTTAAGATATGAATTAACTTTTAGTTTGGAAATTGAAATTTTAGGATATGAAATTAATTAACTAGAAAAATATTGAAATATGAATTAACTAAATTAATTTCCTCTTGTTTTATTTGTATAGATGGAATATCGTACTTGGATGTACAATAGGAATTATCCTAATCGACGGGGATTGAGGGAGGATTTTGTAGAAGGGGTGGATGACTTTATTAGACATGCAATGTCACTTCCACCATACCAAATTGAAGGAGTAATTAGGTGCCCTTGTGTTAAGTGCGACTGTATGAAGTTTGGAAAACCGGATGAAGTTAAGCTTCATCTTTATAGAAGGGGGTTTATAGAAAATTACTTTGTGTGGACTAATCATGGAGAGGTCGATGGTAGCCATGGGATATTTCATAATCTAGTTGTGGGTGAAAGTAGTAGGTCGGTGGAGAATACAAATAGTGATTCTGGAATTCATCATATGGTTGCGGATGCTTTTGGGATGCACTTCGGGGGTGATTACAATGAAAATGTTGAAAAAACTCTTAATGATGAGGCAAAACGTTTTTATGAACAATTAGAGGAAACTAGTCATCCACTACGCAACTGAAGTCGGCACTCTAAGTTGTCTGTTGCAGTTAGATTACTAAGTATGAAATCTGATTGGAATATTTCTCAAGGAGTCATGGACTCTTTCATTGACCTTATGCGTGAACTAATTGACCGTGATATCGACTTACCTGTTGATTTCTATAAGGCAAAGAGATTAGTTTCTAAGTTAGGACTTTCATCAATGAGAATTGATTGTTATGAAGATGGTTGCATGTTTTACTATAAAGATGATGCAGGTTTGGACAGTTGTAAATTTTGCGGAAAGCCTCGTTTCAAGAGGCTTTCCAGTGGGAAGATGGTCGCTATCAAGTCGATGCATTATTTACCTCTTATACCTAGGTTAAAGAGGTTATATGCGTCGATGAGCTCTGCTCCTCATATGAGATGGCACTTTGAAAATAGAAGACCACCCGGTGTTATGTGTCATCCTTCAGATGGAGAAGCTTGGAAGCACTTTGATAGGACGTATCCTGATTATGCTAGTGAACCGAGGAATGTTCGGTTGGGTTTGTGTGCTGATAGCTTCAACCTATTTTCTGTTTCTGCAACACCTTATTCATGTTGGCCTATCTTTCTTACACCTTATAATCTACCACCAGAGTTGTGCATGACTAGTCCATACATATTCTTGAACTGTATTATCCCTGGTCCACGTAATCCAAAAAGCTTAATTGATGTATATTTGAAACCTTTGATTGATAAGCTAAAACAATTGTGGTACGATGGTGTTGAAACATATGACATATCAACCAAACAGAATTTCAATTTGCATGCTAATTTAATGTGGACAATTAACGATTTTTCTGCGTATGGAATGTTGTCTGGGTGGATGACTGCTGGGAAGCTAGCTTGTCCTTACTGCATGGAAAATAGTAAAGCGTTCACTTTGAAATATGACCGAAAGCAATCATGGTTTGATTGTCATCGTCAGTTCTTGCCTCCTGATCATGAGTTTAGAAGGATGAAAAATGCATTCAGAAAAAATAAAATGGAATGTATTTTCCACCTCCGATACTTTCAGGAGAGGAAATTTGGGAGAGGGTCCAGAACTTCAGTAAAGTTACTGAAGCTCCACCTTATAGATTCCCAGGATACGGTGTTACTCACAATTGGGTGAAAAGGAGTATATTTTGGGATTTGCCTTATTGGAAGGATAATCTTCTCCGTCACAACCTTGATGTCATGCACATTGAGAAGAATTATTTTGATAATTTGTTCAACACAGTGATGGATGTTAAAGGTAAGACAAAGGATAACGCAAAGGATAGAATGGACTTACAAGAATATTGCAGGCGGCCTGAACTACACTTGCAGACATTACAGAATGGTAAGGTGTTCAAACCCAAAGCAAGTTACACATTCACTTTGGAGGAACGACGGCAAATTTGTGATTAGGTAACGAAATTGAAGATGCCTGAGGGTTATGCGTCAAAGTTTGGGAGAAAAGTTGATATGGAGGCGGGGAAGTTGAGTTATTTGAAAAGTCATGACTGTCATGTCTTCATGGAGACCTTACTGCCTATTGCACTTAGTGGTTTGCCTGAAAGAATCTGGAAACCCATCACAGAGATCAGTTTGTTTTTCAAAGACTTGTGTTCTTCCACGTTAAGGGAAGAAAACCTACTCCAGATGGATCATAACATTCGTGTCACCTCTTCTAAGATGGAAAAGATATTTCCATATGGGTTTTTTGATGTGATGGAACACCTTCCAATCCTCCTTGTACACGAGGCACGACTTGGAGGGCCCGTTCAATGCAGATGGATGTATCCCTTTGAGAGGTAATATTATATGTTTGATGTAATTTTTTGTTTTATTTTAATGTTCTTGGCTAACCTGAAATTATGATAGGACAATTGGCAAATGCAAACAATTTGTTAGGCAGAGGAACAGGGTTGAAAGATCTATATGCGAAGCATATCTTGCAAAGGAGACTGCTCATTTTTGCTCTTATTATTTTGAGAGTAATGTGCCATGTGCTAGGAATAGGCCCAACAGGCACACAGTCGACCTTATGAATAATCTGTCATATCCGCCTATGTCCATATTCAGTCAACCAGCCCGATGTTCTAAAGATGTTAGAAAGAGGAGTTTGAGCGATATGGAGTTCAAGTCAGCTACACTTCACGTGTTGCTAAATTGTCCGAAGTCGTACCATTTCTCAAGTAAGTATTGATTTAATAGTTATCAAAATATAACAATTAATGTGATTACATCTCAATTCAACTACTAAAAATATTTGATGTGTCACAGTCACTTCGTGGGTCAATTTGGCCATGATGCTGTATATACGAGATTTGATACGTGGTTCAAACAATTTGTAAGTTTCTCCTTAAAATATTCTAACACTACGTAGATAAACAATGTTTGGAAGTTATGCTAACATATAAATTTTTTTTAACAATATGTAGGTAAATGATCCAAATAATGGTGTAAACCAATTTTTGAAAGATATATCTTAGGGACCTGGGGTTGAGGTCAGAACAATGTCTAAGTACGTTGTGAATTGATATAAGTTCCATACCGAGGGTTGCTCAAAATATAAAAATAGCAACAACAGTGGGGTGTGGGTTCAAGGTGGTGATGGCAACCAAGATGGAGATGTTGATTATTATGGTGTGATCAAAGAAATAATTGAACTAGAATATACAGGTTGGCCATACAAGAAATTGATACTCTTTAGATGCAAGTGGTTTGGCCCACACCCAACAAGAGGTATAAGAGTCCACAGTTAGTACAACATAATTGAGGTTAATCATACGAGGGAGTATGATCGCTATGATCCTTTCATAATTGCACATAATGTTAGGCAAGTGTATTATGCTCCTTATCCATTATGGAGGAATAAGTCTGATTGGTGGGTTGTAATAAAAACCAAGCCTGTGGGTAGGATGGAAGTCGAAAATGTCTTAGATGTTGCATATCAAAACGATATCTCCACTGACCAAATAGTGGACGAAGTTTTAGAAACTAATTTGGAACATCCTGAACACATACTAGAAGAAGTTGATATTTCTGAAGTAAGAATTACAGAAAACGAGGAAGAAGTATCAACCGATGAAGCTCAAACTACTGAGGAAGAAGAATTCTCGGACAAGGAACTATACGACGATGAGCTTTAAACAGTTGGTTTCTTTAACAACTCTCGTTTATAGCTATTTTCTTTATATCTTTCAATCTAAATATGTATTATATTATGCAGATGACAGGCAAGGGTCAAGGTAACAATGATTCTAGTAGTTCTCGGGGTCGAGAAAAGGCTAGGAAACCAAAGAGGAGATTATACTCCAACTTGTCCTACCGTTCCAAAGTTGTCTATGCTTACATCTTTTCCTCCACCTCAGGGCTATTCTGAGCTGCCACAGCATTACCAGCCCTACACCTTCGTGCAGACACCAGGTCTTTCATCACAGGGCCATAGGATTGTACGTCCGACATATAGTCCAGTTGCCGCACATCCACGTGGATCTCAGCCATCTGCCTCGCATGGACCGCATCGATCCATGTCACATTCACATGGATCACATGCATCAGTGTAGCAGCCACTGGGGTCACAGCCACTCAGGTCACAGCAATCAGTGTCACGTCCCCCTGCGGCCCATACAGCTATGTCGCAGTCACAGGGCTCGCAGCCATCTTCATTTGGGACTCCATCTATTACAGGCCTTCGCCTGCGAGACACTAGCTCTGACCCCCCTACACTTTCCACACATGCCTCTGATGTACATGGTTCGGACGGTGATGGTGATGATGACGAGGAGGTGCATCCTGATCAATATGGCAGGATCATCATAGTCCCTGAGGGTGACGGGTAAGAGTTATTTATTATTTTTTATGTTTATTGTTTTGTACGGTTTTACTATGATATTAATGTGTTTTTTTTATTTATTACATTACAGGTTCATCCCTAGTAATATTACTACAAGGATAATCACCCAAGCCACCAGAAAGCTATTAGATGGCCCTTATGCGACTTGAAGTGATTTCCCATTCTCGCTTAAGGAGCAAATTTTCAATGAATTTAAGGTATAAATGTTCTTTTAAGCAGTACAATTATTTATATTTATGATATTTCCATCTAAATACTTAACTTTTGAAATACAGAGCAAGTGTGTATAGGAACACCGCTATAGTGCGGATGTAGCTGCTAATTTCCATCTCAAGGCTCGCAAGCGATTGTCACATTGCTTTTCCAGAGCTAGAAAGTCGAACCAGAAGCCCTCCTGGTTGCTTGATCATCTACAGGAGGATTTGCAAAGGCAATGGCTAACCGTAGAGTTCTTAAAGAAGAGCGAGCAAGAAAAGAAAGCTCGTGCTTCTGAGAAGGGAGGCTCCCTGCATACTGGAGGTGCGATCAGCCTCGGTACAATAAAGAGGAGAATGGTACGTAATTGCTTAATTTAATTTTAATTTTCAACATCTACTCTGTTTCTTAACTAAAATTTATGAGTTTTCAGGAGAAGAAGTTGGGCCGTCCGATGAGGTAAGATAAGTTATTCAAGGAGACTCATATTGTCAAGAAGAAGAAAAATTCGGATGAAGAAAGGTGGGTTGAGGGCCGAGCCTCGACTGTTTTTACATGTAAGTTTTCAACTTTCATTAAGTACTTTGATTTACTTTTATATAACTTTTGAAATACAAATTCAATGTAATTTTTCTTATAGGGTCGCTTCACAGCTGAGGTAGAAGAATTCATACGCGGCCAGCCACCATCTTCATCGGGCGACCCAATCCAACCGTCGGACGAGGATGCTGAACGACTATGGACGCAGGCTGCTGGCGGTCCAAAATGGGGGAAGGTATACGAGCTTCCCACTAAGAAATTTCACCGCTATAAGTGTGGAATGCAAGGAATAGGCACTTCCGCGCAAGCGGAGCAACTTGGTGGGGAGAGCCTCTCCTCTGTGCGGGAGACTGTGGCAAAGCTCACAGCCGAGCTAGAAGCCTCCAAGGAAAGAGAAAGGGTTAGAGATGCTCAGTATATTTCCATACAAGAGCAGCTCAAATCTCTCTTGGCTTCTGGCGCTTTTCCGATTTCCCGGTCTCGTGAGTCATCGCCAGAGGCTCACCTTTCCCGTGCTACTTCCTCCCGTCCTCCCTGTTATCATCCCTCCGGTCCTACACAACAACACCCTTTTCCATACCGTCTTCGTGATGAAACTTCATCAGACGATGACGATAATGATGTACAAACTAATCCTTGACTTGTAATAATAGTTAACTTATGTATAAGTTCTATTGAACTTTATACTTTGTTACTTTTAATGTTGTTGTTGTTGTTTAATATTGTTGTTGTTGTTGTTGTTGTTGTTGTTGTTGTTGTTGTTGTCGTTATTGTTGTTGTTGTTGTTGTTTATGGCATAAAATGCCATAAACGAATTTGGTTTGTTGTTGTTGATATTGTTGTCGTCGTTGTTGTTGTCCGTTATGGCATAAAATGCCTGTTTAGCATTTTGATAAGCTGGCAGGTGGTGTAGCTGCCAAAACAGGCGGTTTCTGGAAAAAATGAACCAAGAATAGCAATCAACTTTGGTCTCAAGTTGGTCGCTTTTCTGAAAAAAAATAATATTTTGGAATATAGCGACCAACGTTGGTCGCTTACCATTAAAAAAAAAAATTCTTCAACTTAGCGACCAAGGTTGGTCGCTATATTACCTAGATTTTTAAAATCTGGAAATATAGCGACCAACCTTGGTCACAAATCGTAAAATCCATATTCTGTTCTTCAGCTTAGCAACCAGGGTTGGTCGCTTAATCTAAATAAAAATAATAATATTAATTATATTGCGACCAACGTTGGTCGCAATTATCCAGATTATAATAAATAAGAAATACCGTAATTTATATCTAGAGACCAACGTTGGTCGCTAATTTGCGATCAAAGTTGGTCTCTATATGTTCTACCGGAATGTTTGGTCCTTTTACCTTAGAGACCAAAGTTGGTCGCTAATTTGCGACCAACTTTGGTCGCTAAGGTAAAGGGACTAGCTGAATATAGACAAGGCCTGTTCGGTCGCTTTTGGACAAAAAGAGACCAACTTTAGTCGCTTTTTGTGGTCGATTTTTAGCTGATTTTTAGTAGTGATTTATTTCGTGATTGCAGTTATTAATTTCTGTACACGAAATTTGTCACAAACAGTCTGCTAATCAAATCAATATGACTGGTGAAATGGATATTATAGCTATATAAGAGTGAAGAGAAGCAGTTTGATGCTGAAGAAATCTCTTCCATGGTGCTGATAAAGATAAAGGAAATTGCTAAGGCCTACATTGGCTCAACTGTCAAGAATGTCTTGGTGAATGTGACTGCATACTTCACATATCCATACATTATGCCATGGAGATAATTTACGTCTAATTAGTGAGTAGCAGTTTTAGTATTTGCCTAGGTAGGATTTAGCCTTTGGAGCTATTGATTACTATATACTACTATTTATAATTACGACATATGCCTACTATTGTTGATGCCGAGAATAGAAATTATAAAATGAAAGCTCTACCTTTGTTCTCGGTGATCTCATACTTCCTCCCAATAGTCAATGTATAGGCTCAATAGTAAAATGATTCCAAATAATATTTTCTTTTCAAATGTTATAGTTTATATTTTTCACGCAACGCGCGAGTACAGATACTAGTTTAAATAAGGACACTGGCAGTTTAAATCAAATGCAATATTCACAAAACCTCCAAATTAAGATGTAAATATGGCTGTTTTAAAACCACTGCAATTTCTTGCTTATTGTGGCAGTTCTTTAAAGTCACCATTTCACAACTGCCGTAATATTCACACTTTTTTGAGGTGTTGTTACCTCAATGTAATGTCTCATATATGATGCAAATCAACAAATACAACAAAAATAAGTAAATACATGTGTGTCAGACTATTGTCATGTTTTGGTGCATGAATTAACTGTCTTTCCTTATTTGTACTTGGCTGAATTGACTAGACTCGTGAGTCAAATTTTCACATTACCACAACAAATAGTTTATCCCATTAATGGAGTAGTCTCACTTGAAACGCATTAAACGAGGCTTTTCCTCAATAGCTTTCTCCTTCGGATCAATTTTTTCAACTGTCGATTAAACAAAACCAAATTTATACCCTCTTTGGCCAAGCTTTAGCGAAACTAAAATATATTTTTTCTTTTAAAAAAGGTATTTATTTTAAAAAATTAAGGTGTTTGACTAAACTTTTAATAAAAACAAAAAAATAATTTTGTATAGTAGCGAAAGTTGTTTTTCAAAAGCTAAACAGGTAGTTTTTTTTCCAAAAATACTTTTGGAATCTTGACCTAACAAAAATGCTCCAATATTAACAAAAGTATTTTGAAATTAATTAGCCAAAGATAAATAATTTTTTTTCAAAAATAATTTTTTTAAAAGTACTTCGGACAAAAAAAATTCACAATAAGCAACTTTTAAAAGTCCGGCAAACAGACTATCATTATAATAAGGGAGACCTTGTCGCACGATTACGAATCATATCTCTAAAATCGCAGGTTCAAAAAGAATTATTAATTGCTGATGCCCTCATTATTTTCCTTTTGCTAAGACGTACGAGTCTCATATTCCAAGAATGGATGGCTAGGATCATGGCCAAACCTTCGCTAAAGTATTCATTTAGTCCCATTTTATTCTACGGAATAGAAGAAAATCTTGTAGCTATGATTAAAGAATTTCTTCAATCTTGGCTCACGTCAGCAACCCCTAAGGCATCTCCAATTCATTGCACCATTTTTTACACCAAAATGGTACAAATACCAAAATAGTATAAATTAGTTTCAACCAATTGCATTATTTTTTGCACCAAAAAAGAATATTTCCTTTATATTCTTCTCTCTCTTTTATATTATATTATTTTCTTTTACTTAAATTTTATTTTGTAATTTCAGAAAAAAAATCCTTTCTTTTTTTTTTTTCTTTTTTACATATCCATCCCATGTAATTCATAATCCTTTGTTATATAATCATTTAATATAAAATTATTTTATACCATAAAATTTTAAATAATATAAATTATAAGCAAATATTATACGTTATACATATTAATGGATAATTCAAATAAAAGTGAAATCATTGATAAAATATAATTAAATAAATACTATTACATTAAGGTGGAATTTATTTTAATTTCTACATAAATATTCAACTTCCATGATTAGTACGTTGCTCCCAAACTATTACATTGTTATGTTATTGATCATTGTGTTGTTATTGAACATTGTGTTATAATTGTGTTATATATTCGAAATTATTATGTTATTGAACATTGTGTTATTCATTAACAACATATTATATTTTATATTTGCACTTTTCATTTTTGTGATGGTTATATTTTTTGATACAATTATAACTTATAATAAAATTAACTTACAATTTTATATAAAATAATATATACGAAAATTAATTTATAAAACTTACACTCCAAAATTAAGATGTAAAATTAATATTATAAGATATTACATAAAAAATAATTAGGTATATTAGGAATCTAAAATTATAAATTAAAATTTATAATATGTTAAATTAAAAGTGTTATATAATTAAAAAATAATAATGAATATTAATGAATAGTAATGGTGTAGATGAATAGGTATATTAGGAATCTAAACGTAAAAATTAAAATTTATAATATGTTAAATTAAAAGTGTTATATAATAAATTATTAATGAATAGTAATGGTGCAATGAATAGTGTTGCACCAAATTTGGTACACTATTCATGCAGCGAAATGGTGCAAAAAATAGAGCAAAGTTGGAGCTCCAAAACACCATTTTTTGTACCAAAATAGCATTTAGTGCCAAAAATGGTGCAAGGTTGGAGATGACCTAATTACAAGAGCCGTTTTAATTGATTTTGTGGTCATAATACTACTATCAGTGTTCTAAAAGGCGTTTTTGGAGTGAGTTCTGGGGTGAGGTTTATCAAAAACGCTCCGAGGCAATGGTGTGGGGCGAAAGTTGCAAGAAGCGTACGCCTGGGCGTTTGAGGCGCGTTTTTCTTAGTGAGGCTTAAGCCCTAGAGATTTTTTCAAATTAAAACAAAAATTGTTGAATAAGTCCTTCATATAATGCCCAAAATCTTAAAAACAAGCTTGGTAATTACTCAAAAATTTTAAAAAGGAACTAAAATGTATTAAATTTAAAAGTCAAGACTTTTATTATTGATTGTGTCCGCTAGTCTGTTAATATCTCCCAAAAATAATGAATATTTAATTTTTTTCACAAATACAAAGAGAACTTCATTCTCCTTCATAGCAGCAAGTTCAAAGTTCAAATTGCAGGTTAGTCATCCTTTTTGTTCTTCCATGTAGAAAACTTTATTCTTCTAGACTCAAGTTACTTTTGATTATAAGTAGCGTATATAGATTGTTTTGACTTTTTTTTTTTGTGGGAATGGAACATATATATATATATATATATATTTATTATTATTTTTTAATTTTTATGTAATTTTACCTGTTTATAATATTTACTTTAATTATATTATTTTATAAAATATTAAAATTAAACATTCATGAGACTTACACCCGTAGCTCGAAGCTTACGTATCGCTGAAACGTATATAAAACGCCTTTAAGTGTGGTTATAAAAGAAATAGTAGTATAAACTAGAAGTAGAAAAATTGCCACATCATCGTCATCCAAACATTTGGCGCTAGCTTTTCTCTACCTACTGTATTTGCACTACAGCCTCTTCTTCTCCTCGAACTCATAATATTCTCTACCCAAAATTGTAGCAGCCATGGGAGCTGGAGGAACCCTCTTCTGTTCTCAGAGTTTTAGTTTTGTAGTTTGTAATTACACTCAAAAAATTCATGCCCAAAATAATCGAGCTTTGGCATTGAAATCAGTACTTGTACACAAATTGACCACTTTTACTAATCAAGATTCAATTTTGGCAAAACCCCAGAATCATCCTGTTCTTCGACTTAAGGTTGTTACAAGAGCTGCTGATTCCTCACAGCCATCTTCCTCTGCTATTACTTCCTCCGACAAATCTATTGTCCCCGATGAAGAGTTTTCACTTGCCAAGGTGCCTCCCTTTTTTTCCTTTGATTTTAACTTTTATAAAAAGCTTTTTACATGATCAAGCTACTTTAACCTGTTGTTATTTTTTAGTTTACTAATTCTGGACATTTACCTATAGTTTTCTTTTAATGAGGTAATTTGATAGGGTTAAAATTACTGTTTGTTAAATGAAGTTAATTTAATTTAATTGTTTTCATAAAAGGCCTAATGTAGCAAAATGATTATTGAAGATTGAAAAAATGACACTGTATTGCTGCCGTAAAAATAATAGCCGAAAAAATTGTATAAAATTTATATTTTTTTTTTATACATATACATGCTGTATGATATATATAAAAATTATATAAATTTTATACACTTTTAGGCTACCGAATGTATATAGTTTCAGGCGCGGGCTAAAAGTGAAAAATTAAATAGTGGAGTCAATAAAGGCTATTTGTGCAAATGCCAATTTCATTTTTTCTGATGTTCTTTCTATAATGGGAAGTTCCAAATGTTTGTTACTGTTCCACTAATAGTATTACTCTATACAACTTCCAATGATTCACTATTCAAATTTTATATTCTATTAGGATGTTTTCTCTATCAAACTAACAATTATTCTCTTAATATTTTCATCCATTACCACAGGGACGGACTTATGTGGAGGGGCGTGGGGTGCATGCACCCATACTCCCCTTCTTAGGCTATGTATATAGTACTAACTTTTTCAATTATGCACTTAAATATATTTATGGCGACCCATGCTCAAGTGACTGGTTTGGTGCATTGGTGACTAATTACCCCCTTTTGTCTCCTTTTTGTCCCCAGGTCAGCGGTTCGATCCCATACAATTCTTTTTGATTAATTCTTCTTATAATTAATTAATAAATATCTTCCTGCCCTTTTCAATTGACAACAGATCCCTAGACTCTTTACATCTTTCCAATTAACAAACAAATACGTTTATTCTACTCTTTTTTTAAAAAAAAAAAATCCCTTTTGCCTACGTCATCTTTTTTTTTTTTTTTTATAATCATTTTTTTGAGTACAAAAACTTTAAAATCCCTAAAAATAAAGTACTCGTGACTCGTCTTGCTTTGCTTTGAGTCTCTCTGTAGATTCAAAGCAGCAAATCCCCTGCTCAATATTAAGGCGTTGCTTTTAAAAACTTTTTTGAATAATTGTTTAGTTTACTATATAGAGCGTGAGATATTTAAAACTGCAAGTAATGATGCTATTATTGACTGTTTTCAAAGTATAAAAAGTACTCGTTGAGGACAATTGTAAAGTGAATGATATGTTCTGCAAATATAGTATTAATATAGTTTTCTCTTCAACTTGCCATCACCATAAAATTTTATATAATAGAACCAAACATCTATTTTAAAGATAATAGTGCACCCATGGTATTAAAGTCATGGATATGCCTCTGCATTACCACTAAGATATATTGCAAGTCACATTAACATCTGAATTCTGTTCTGTCATATATAAAATGGAAATACGAAATGGAGGGAGCATATTAATTAATAAAACATTAAGAAGGAATATGCCAGAGAGCAGCGATAGGAAATTAGAGATGTAGTGCAAAAGAACTAGCTAGTCTCTGGTTTTTTCGTTTGGAAATCTAAAACTTTCTTTGTGTTAGAAATTTAATAGTTTAACTTTGGAGCTTGGTATGATATTCATATACTTGAATTGTCGTTTCTTCAATTCCTTTACCTACATTACTTTTGTTATGTTTATTTTTACATTAATGTAAATTATCTTCTATTGTTCATGATGTGTTTCTCTCTACTTTAATGCACAATTTTGTTCTAGTTTTTGACTTAAAGCCTATCTGAACTTGGACATCTGTTTTCTTTTCGCCATTGACGTCATTAAGAAAGATTGCATATCATGGCATGCTCAATTTTTTTGGGTCTTATAATATTGGATTATCGCTGAAATGGAAATACTACCTAAATATGCTTATTCGCTATTCGTGTCTCCTGCTTCCCTTGAATCTACTGGTTATGAAGAAATTATCGATGATGTTCTGTGGATCTGTAATTTGCAGGTTTCTTTCGGTGTTATTGGACTTGGCCTTGGTGTTTCACTTCTCTCGTGAGTATAATTAATTGATCTTGCGTTATAATAGTTACTTCCTGGTTGTCTAAATTGACAAAGAGACACCTCTGTGGAATTCAAGCAATCTGTACTGTTCTAAGTTTTTGCGTCCAAATTCTTTGACATTCACCGACAACCCTTTTAACAAGTAGGTTGCATATGTGTGCATATCACTTGGTAATAGCAATGAATGAGAATCAAATTCTTTCTCTTCTTGTAGATGTATGAAAGTAGAAATTTTAGCAATCAATGATTTTAAAATGACAATCACATATAAGAAGTATGTGTTATACTTGTTGGTGTCATGTTGTTGACTTTACTTTGTTCCTCACTTTCTTTTGATATTTTTAATTAAAAAACATTGTCTCTAATTTGATTAGAAAAGCGACGATAGTCTCAAAATCAATTTGGAGGATAACTATTAAGTAGTTCAGAATTAGATTAAAAAAGAGTTTTTATTCTAGTATCCTCTTTTTGCTGTTTCCTTAAATCAAGAGCTCTACTTTTATACATACATATCTAGGCTGTTAGATTCTTTGTCGAGGTGGATGATTTTGTGCTAGCCAGAGTAGTCAAAAGCGAAAAGTGCAAAAGAAATGCCACAATCGTTTGGAGCTTCAAGCTCAAAGCGCAATTAAAGCGTGGGCTTTAGTGAAGAAAGGTGTCAATAAAGAAAAAATAAAATATAGAAATGTAATGCAAGAAAATATAACTATAAACACAAAATAATAATTATTTGGACCAAAAAAAATGAAAAAAGTATAAGCTAATATATATGTTGTTGTGCCCTTAAAGACAGAACCCGTCGGTGAAGGTGCAAATGCCTTAGCACCTTGATGCCTAAAGTAATGCACCAATTAAGCGAGGCGAAGCGCACAACTTGGGCTTCACCGAGCTTCAGGGCTTAAGTGCGCTTTAAGCGAGCCTTTAACAATCCACCTCCTCTTAATGCTATTATTGAGCTCTGTAATGTAGGAAAGACTGATAGACTATATATTTAGTTGGTCCAATTGATTAAATAATCAGATTGAAGCATAGATCACTTGATTGTTACCCTGTCACATTTGAGTCAACCTACTTTTTATTCTAGAGAGTTAAAGAAGTCTTTTTTCTCCTGAAAATAGCAAAAAATTTCAATCCAATTCATACAAACTAACGATGATACTACTTCTATATTACTTCAAGTTGGAGCGACATCTTTCAACCAACTCCTCTACTCTTTTATTCTCCAAACTGTTATTCTGAACACTTTGCTACAAAATTTAATATGATAAGTAGTATAAATGTAGATTTGAGTTTCTTCATTTCCCCACACTCCTTCCAATTTTTATTTTTTATTTTTTTGTTTTTGTTTTTTCCTCTTCTTTTCGATTGCCATATCAAAGAAAAGAGATTATTGAAGGTCACCATTCCTCTCATGCTTTCTCACTTTAGAGTTAGACACAATAAAGTTGGCATTAAGGTTACCTTGACTCTTCTATTGTTTCATTATACTCTACAGGTATGGATTTGGAGCATATTTTAACATCCTTCCTGGTTCTGAGTGGTCGGCATTGATGTTGACATATGGTTTCCCACTAACTATAATTGGCATGGCTCTTAAGGTTATCTAGTTCTCCTTTTCTTGACTTGTTTGCTCGTATGGAATTATAAGGCCTAAGCTTTTAATATTGAACAACTGTGTTTCGAAGTCTATGATCTATCAACAGTATCTTTAGTTGGTCACCTTGATGATTCTGGTGTAGAAATCTATTTCGTATGGAAAACTTACTCTCCTTTACTTTTCAGTATGCAGAGCTCAAACCTGTGCCATGCATAACGTACTCAGATGCTCAACTACTAAGGGAAAAATGTGCTACTCCAATCCTTAAGCAGGTAATGTTCTTTTGTTGACTACTGGAAAGCCCTTTTGTTAATTGATGCTTTTCTTAAAGCACGTTAATCCATACCAAGGAGCTCCAGTCTTCTTTGGGAAGTCGTGTAATTTTAGTATGGTTAATTGGCCAAAAGGTTTGTGATACTCAGAAGTCAAAGATAGTAGTCTCTTTTCAAGTTAAGCATCCTCCTTTCCTTTTTCAACAGCCCGACAATAGTGGTTAGTATTGTGCAAAATACACAATTTATCGAACCTTAGGCTAGACAATTATTACTTGGTGTCCATCTTTGCTCCTCTTAATACAATTTTTTTCTCTCTTCTATTCCCAGAAGACCAATGTAATTGTGGTCCTTTATGTTCCCTGAAATAAACTAAATGATATATATTGTGCTATTCTTACCTTAATAAGCATGAACCACAAACTTGGAGATTCATATTGAGATACACTTAGTAACTTGTCGCATATCAATGGGTCAAGTCATGCTTTTGCAATTCCTGATAAGAGTGATAGGATTCTTCTACTAAGATAAATGATAAATGGATTTTGGGCCTAACTCGACCGTAAAAGCTAGCTCATGAGGCGAGAATTGCCCAAGCCATATTAAGGAGACCATCCATCCCTTAAAGCACCAATGTGGGACTCTTCAACCAAAATGAAGGCAAAATGTCAACGTTGTGTAATGTTGGTGATTTACTACTAATACTTCTTTTGACTGTACTCCCGGATTTCATTTCAGTTATTTCATATTCAGTATGGATATATTCTCAGTTACTGACTAACTAGTAATAGGGTTTTCTTTCTGTAAGGTCAGGAGCGATGTTATAAGATACCGTTATGGGGATGAGCAGCATTTGGATGAGGCATTGAAGCGTATTTTCCAATTTGGACTGGTACGTTCCCTTAATTTTGTGTTTTACAAACTGATTTTTTTAAATATTCAGATTAAGTTTGGCAGATTTTCTTAGAATGGAGATTTAACTTGAGGAGTATTAGAAATTTTCCAGAGAGGCTGTCAGTGCCATAGCTGTGTATCTCATAGAAAAATGACGTATCCAAAAAAAAAAAGGAAAGAGAAATATAAAAAAGAGCATGAAAGGATGAAGAGATTAAATGACAAGCAAACACAACGGATTTTCTGGTGAAAATATCAAAAAATATATATGATAGGTCCCTTTCTAATTACTTTGAGTCTTTGGATGATGGGAGCTTTATAACTCAATGGAAAAAAAATACTCCTAGCAAAAGAGAGTCTTATGTTGATGTTTCATCTCCGCCTCAGAACTTATCAATCTCACATGTGCTTCTCCTACAGAGTAAAATTATGCCTACACCAAGAAAATGTTAAAGATATAAATGTTTGTGTTTGCATTCTCATAGCTATTTACATGACTGAATTATTTTCATCATGCCATGCAGCTTGAGCAGTGAACTTTCTCGTGGCTATTTTATATTTAGCAAGAATAGATACCCTGTTTTTATGTGTAAGTTTTAATCTCTAAGAATCTGCCAAATCCAGAAACTTTGTATGCAGACAACGTTCTTTCTCCTTTTGAAAGATTCTTCAGAAACTTTTTACCGTAATGGTGAAGGTCATTGGTCTCTAAGAAGCCTCCTAGAAAATTTATGCTTAAATAGCGAGCAGGCAAATGCACACTCTTGCAAGTTCATCAATGGATGGAATTTAGAGAAAAGAAGTTATCTCAATACCTGTTACACTGATGTCTCTTCCCATCGTATTCAATTTTCGGGAATATTATTAGGATGGTTTAACCATCGACTCAAAGCCTGTAAAAGAGTAAATTATGTATCTGGTTACTCAAGCTTGAAAAATCATCGAGTGCATCCTCAAACTTCACTCTGTGAACTTTTTCCTTCTTTTTTTTGGTTTATGCATGAGCTTGTCTTCCATCTACTTTTACCTTCTAGCAGCTTCATATCACCCTCATATATCACCGATTTATGCTCCAATTCTGAAAGCGATTTACTTTTTAAGTGGAATAGACACAAAATATCTTTGGGAACTCGAATGAAATCCACTTATCAAAAACTTGTATTATGTCTTTAATATATTCAATCTATTGATCTTAGGTCTCAGACATCAAGTATTTCTCTTGATAAAATTTTCTGACAACTCCTTCTCTTTTCTCTTTTCTCTTTTCATTGCAGGGTGGAGGAATACCACGTAGAAGTGCTCCCATCTTACAAATGATTCGAGAAGAAGTATGCTCTTGAACTTGATTATGTTTCTAATTAATAATTTGCTTCTCTTATGAAATGATATGCTGAGTAATGCTTTAAAATCTATGTTGATTACTTTCTGCTTTTCTTTTTAATGTTGCTTTTGTACCCTATTAGACTATCTATATTTTCAAGATTTTATGAATTATCCTCCCTCCCTAAAATATGAAGTCTCTATGGATCCTACAATTCCACTCTGTTTGGACCTTGGCGGATGCTTTTCTTTTTTTCTTTTTATTTTATTTTGATAACCGCGAAATCCCCAAGGGCCAACTAGCACGGATTGAAACTCAGTGGACAATGAGTCTGCCTCTCTACCCTTCTCCACTTAAATACCAGGCTTTTGTCCATGATAGAGTTTGGACTCGTGAAGTGCGCCTAACCCACACATCACTCATTTTGTTCTTACCATTAGACCAAAGTCCCGAGGGCTCTGTTGCTATTTGGCTTTCGCTAAAAATGTTTGTGGATTTTGATCACTGTCCTGAGGAGCCATCACATAACCAAACTTAAGTCAATCATGTCGCTTGCAAATGAATGGCCTTATGATTATTGAGTATGCTCGTTTTCCTTTGAATTTTAACTTCAGCAGTTAATCTTATCTGGTAATTTCCTCTGATTCAGGTGACTGAGGATGGTAAATACTGTCTAGTGCTAGTCTTTGAGGCAAAAGCTCTGCAGTTGTCAGATCTTGAAAAAAGACAGGTGACATAATAATACTGTAAATACCTCCATCTCATCCATATGGTTCTAAAACTTACATTCTAATCTGCTTAAATCTTGGTAGGCAAAATTTGCGTCCTTCTTTGGACCAGGAATATCAGCTGAAATTGGTTAGTTCTGAAGTTTCACTTTTTTGTTGAACTTGTAAGACTTCCAAGTTGGACTTGTTTGCACTAACTTTCATAACTTTGTTCCTGCAGCAAAGGGAGAGAAAGATGCACTATATGAAGTACGGCTAATTTCCAACACAACATTGTAGATTGTGAGAAATTTTGTTACTGTGGGTATAGTCCGTTGTTATATAATTTATTCTGCCACATAAATATATTGATATTTCTTCAAAAGTGCACTGTAAATTGTTGAACCCATAGGAATATATAGAATGATGAAAATTTAAAACCGCACATGGTGCCACATTGTATGAAACCTGCTTTTATGTACCTTGTGCAGATCTGTAATTTTTTGAAGAGGTGGTTGATAAATAAATAAAAATTGCTTGAACGAATTTCCCTGCTATTGACAAAGAATTGATGGAAGTTGTAAGCAACAGTTTCCAATTTCATTTGGAACAATTAAGTTGGCCTGCAAAGTTTGGAATTCCATCTTGTCATTCTTTAGTTGGCTCAATTAGCTTACTATGCCGCCATGGTGCACCGTAGCTGCTGTGGTGGACACACCTTTCCAAAAAATATGTCATCTGAAAAAATTCACACATAGAGGTGTGAGCGCGCGCGTACATGCATACACTATATTTAAAAAATAATAATAATAATATGCATATAATAGACCGATATCAATTGAAAATAACACAAGGTATATATTAATTAGGGACGAGAAATACTTTAAAATCTCTACAACCCCAAAACCAGATTTACATACAAGTTGAATTGTGAAAATAGTTCAATGTCGCCAGTGCATAGGTGTAACAACTATCGAGGGGTGGTTTGTTGCTAGATATGAGGTCACATGCACCGAATGGAGTTCAAAATGGAAGAATCATATCAGGCGTTGGTATGTAAAAACTTGAGGCAGTTAAATGCAGTTGAATTTACAATACATCGTGGATGTTACTGGTGTAGGTTACTGTCACACCTCCTTTTTTTCTCGAGGGATAGAAAGTTTTTTCAATTAAAGTGACATTAATCAAAATGAGATTATTTATTTAGTTTTAGAGTCGCCACTTGGATATTTGTTTTGGTGTCTCAAGTCACCGATTTATTTTAAATCTCAAATCGAGTAAGTTTGACTCTGTTTTAAAGTCCGCAAAACCAGAAGACTGGGTAAGGAATTCTGTTAACTCGGGAGAAGGGGTTAGGCATTCCCGGGTTCCGTGATTTTAGCACGGTCACTTTAATCATATCTGACTTAATTAAATTGTTTAATTACTCATTCAAGAATCCTGTGTAAATCCGCTTTATTTGGGGCGCTAAAATCCTGTCACGCGTACGTGTACACGATAATTCACGCTTTATTAATTATTAAGATTGTTTTGCTAGAGTCGCACGAATGCGTACCTTGATTTATTTTGAAAATCGTAATTATGTCACGCGGACGTGTACATAATCATGATAATACATTAAAACGCGCCTAAAGCATCCTATGAATATTCATAATTATCTATTCTCAACTACTTTGGAATTTTTGTGAGGTCTTGCAGTATGGAGTTTATTTTGGGAGGTCAAATGTACATACATTAAAATTAGAGTCAGACGGTCTTATAATGTTTCGAAATCATTTGGAGACTCATACATAAGTTCATCAAGGGATTTACATAAAGGCCTCCTATAGATCTAGGTGACCAAGATGGCTTGCAGTGAAGCTCAATGCACTAAGATCCTAGTGATGGCCCAACTCTACATTGATTGGGTTGTCTTGCTTAAATTAAATACTAAATCCAATTATCTCTAAATGGAAGTCCACTAGTCTGTAAACAATTCAATTGCCATTTTTGTTGGTTCCAAAATTAAATAGAGAATCGGAAACCTTAAAACATCGACAGGTTAATTCCTAAATTACATTAAAGCTCTAAAAATAAAACTTACGATATCAGTCATTGCTACAGAAGTTGCACAATGTAATTATCCTTTGCACGAAATGAAGGATACATATACTTGCTCAACTATTTTATGCTCCAATTTGATTCACACTATATATAACTCTATCTTGAACTATTTTGATTAGGCAGAACGTTTATGAACTAGAATAAAGCAACTTGGATGGAGAAACTTCATTTAATTGCAGAATTGAAGCTATAACAACTAAAATTAACAATACATGCCCCATAGATTACAAATGACTAATTTAAAAACTCTCGAACTTCATATCATGCTATTACATAACCAATTTCAGTAAATCCTAAAGTCATCACAGGACTTGACTAATTACAGGATTCAACCAAGCTTTGAATGAGAAATAGATCTGTGCTGTTGTGACTTCAACGTCATGATTTGACATTTTAGCTCGTAATACTACAACATAAATAAATAAATAGAAATCTGATGAGTTCAAGCGATTAAATCATCCTGAAATTGAATCAAACATGTAACACCATATCGCATATCAATCTAGATGTTCACAGAATTCAGTTTAAAAGCATACATAGCTAAAAAGTAAACTATCTAGTGCATGTGGTTGATTTCATATGGATTTGCAGGAAACCTTCAAATAGACAGAGTTACACAACAGTGAAACATTTCAAATCCGCAGGCAAAGAATCAAGTTTAGATAAAGTTCATTAGCCATATTTCAAAGTTGATTCAATCCAACAATCACGTAAATTAGCATGAATACAAGGGACTCAACGTGTACCTAATTTGCAGCCAATAAACAGAACAATGACAAGCCAAATAAAGGCGAGTGTGAAGATGGAGCTCAGTAAACTCAGGAAGACAGCAGAAAATAGCTGCAAATACCAGTTAAAATCAGTTTTGAATCCAGGGAAGTCAGCTTCAGTTTTTGATCTACTTTGAATACAAAATCAATTCCAAACTATTGTTTTTCTTCTTCTTTTCAGATCTTTTTTTTTTTATGTCTTTTCTGAAACTTAAAAGGAATCTAGAATGCAGAAAATTTGTTCCACTGAAGATTGAAGGAATTTCTGAGAGAGTCGAGTGAAAGAAGTCATGAATATGAGAGTTTATGTGTGCTTTTATGCAGAAAATGAGAGCGGTTTTTGTGAGAATCTGTTAGCCTCCTAGCATTTAGGAAAATGACATCTTTTTGCAATTGAATTGGACATCTGTCCTATTTTCAGCACATTTTCCTAACAACTGTCCCTTTTTCCTTATTTTCAGCATCCTTTTACCTTTTTCAACCCAATTTTTGATCCAATTCTCTCTTCTTCTTTTTTTGGTTGCACTTGAACCCCTTTCTAGAAGCTTCCCACATAACCAACTCAGATTCTCTAATTTTGGTTTCCCCTTTAGTCCCATCAATTTTTGTTATTTACCAATTCTATTTAACCTTTTCCTTTTACCTTGACACTTACTATCCTTTAGCTAAAATTACTGCTCATTTAAAACAATATGCCATGTAAGGACCACAATTAACAGACTATCTAAACTTCAGATTTAGAATCAACTATTTAGAAAATTTAAAACAATTTTACTAGTGATTGAAGACTAACCTAAGCATGTTGACATTCAAACAAGTGATTACTAACTAAATGCAAAATCTAAACAGCAATTAAATTAATTCGTGAGCTAAACTAATCTGGTCGACACAAAGTTAAACAAACACAAACATTTTTTACTATAATGCCGATTAACCAATTGTTCTTCAATCAACAAAACAAAACAAATATGATAGAATGAGATGCTGGTATACCTATTAATTCTCCAATCGAAAACAAAGCTATACGGATTTTAACAGAGTCTGGCCGCTCAATGGTAATTCTGACTGAATCTGATGTCTTCGAGATGAGCCGAAATCAACATTAATCGATTGTTCTCGTTGAGAACAATCGATAAATGTAAATTTCAGTTCAAATCGAATTTTGAAAGCCTTGAAAATCGAAAAAGGGAAGCCTAGGGTTTCTGGAGATTTTTAGATTTGAAATTCCAGGGATTTGGTGGGGGGTTTTTGGAAAACTAATGGTATATTAATAATGAGGGGAGGTTGGGGATTGTAGGTTGTTCATTTGGGCGTGATTAGCATGGTGGCCTAAGTTTAGGTAGAGAGATGAGAGGGAGTGAGGCAGGTGAGGAATGAGAATAGGGGGGGGGGGGG
>MCJB01052602.1:0-27439 GCA_002018475.1 Nicotiana obtusifolia | reverse complement strand
GGGGGGGGGGGGGTTTGGAAGCTTCATTGTTTATGTATGAAACTTTTTGTTGAGAATCAGATTCCACCATAGTATTGATGTAATGCTTTTCTAAACTAAACTGCATTCCACTCCAAATGGCATGAGTGATTTACATTCAGCAAAGTTATTGGTTTCTGATTCCAGACAAGGCCATTGCTGTTTTTATATTCTCAATTACTGTAGTCTCTAAATATGCAACAACCTCCACACTGTATAGAGCTACCTATAGCTACTTCCATCAGTATCATCTTCAAAAATTGATGTTCAGGCTTCTTCGCGATCTTGTATCTATGGTGTACTTTCTTAATGGAATTTATTATCCCACCCGTCATTAGGCCAAGTAATGTTCTAAAACTCCATCTTTAGAGCATCTCTAATCAAGGAAATAGTATGGTGAATAAGTCCTGCAATGGTAGTTTTGTTGCCTCCATGTCTATCATTGCATCTCCTTACCAATATTTATTTACTAATAAATGAGAATAGGGACTGCTTGCCCAAGAAAGCATTGTTATGTGTTTGTACTTTGGAGCTGAAATGCCATAACTTAGACTTTATCGCTATTTTTGGAATTAAGTAGAGAAGGGATGATGTCAAGTGTGCAGAGAAGAGTATACATTTGATCAAGTGGGAAGATGTGAGGAAGAATGGTGGATTAGGGATAAAGAACTTAAGAATACATAACAAAAGAGTAACTTGCTATATAGATTCAATAATGACATGGAGAAACAATGGAAAAAATTAGTGAGATCGAGCCAAGTATGGAATAGTGGTGACATGAGTTGAGTTTAAACAGAATAGTTACGATTCATATAGGCATATTCAGTATTGTTGTTGTTGTCGTCAATCACTGATGCACAAAGAATATCTTATCCTCATGTGGTCTAGCAACAGATTCTTAATATGTCGAAGACTTTTTACATACATAGTCTGAATTAAAGTGTTGAAAACATAAATACAGTAAGGATAAATGGGTGGAGATTAGACAGCTCTGTCCAGATCTATATGAGCTGGGGACCAATAAAGGTTGCAATCCTGGCAGGCTGATTTACTAGAGACAACTGGCAACGGGCGCCTCAGGTGCCTGGTTCCCAACTGGAGTTACTGGTGGCTCCTTTGTCGCAGCTCGGATAGATGCTCTGGCTGTACCACGTGTCCCTCCTCGGTCTTTGCCCCGGCCCAGGCCTCTCGCGGCTCTAGTAGGGGGCGCGGGTATTTAATCATCGGATCCAGCGGTGCATGTCCTCACCATCTGTGAGAGAATAGAAAGACAAAGATTTAGAATTTCGAAGTCAACAAGTTCGCACGATAAGGAATCAAAAAAGTGAAGTTTTCTGAATTCCATGGCCTTCTCGAAGATAAGTACAGAAGTCTCCGTACTGATCATCAAGACTCTACTAAACCTGCTTATGACTCGTAACACCTATGAACCTAGAGCTCTAATACCAACTTGTCACGACCCCAAGCTCGCTCCGTAGCACCTAGTCTCTAAGACTAGGTAAGCCTAACTTACATGCAGAATTTAACTGAGATAATGATAAAACCTTCAAATTAACCAACAACTATAATAAGAAGGACTCTGCAACTCAACAGAACAAAACTTCCAAAATTCGGTGATAACAAGTCACAAGCTCTACAAGAGTATACTGATCATCCCTATACAACAGTATCTATAATAAGAGTATGCAATAGAACTAAAACAGAGGGTGACTCAGAGGCCTGCGGACGTTGGCATATATACCTTGAAGTCTTTGATCCAAAGCTCAACTCAAGGATGCCTAGCCTGGTATGAAGTACCTAGATCTGCACAAGAAGATGTGCAAAAGCGTAGCATGAGTACACCACAACGGTACCCAGTAAGTATCAAGCGTAACCTCGGTAGAGTAGTGACGTGGCCAGGTCAAGACACCTACTGGAATAATTAAGAAAATTGAACAGGTATAAGCAATAAGATAACGAAAAGCAATGAAAATGATACAATGAAGAAAATACAACAACAATAGCTACACCGAACTAAGACAATTATGACATCACAGAAGAAAACACGTAATAAGAATGTCAAGGAAACAATTCAAACAAGACACAAGTGATATAAATGAAAGGTATCAATAAGAATAACTACCGAGATACCGCCTCGTAATCTCATTTCACAAATCAAATCATAATCTTTCCTTATATCACGGGGGGAGCCTTGTATTTGGCTTTGAAAATCATTTTTGCGAAATAACTACCTGCGTTTTAGCTAACCTTATCACACCGCGTGGCTTCGAGTAGCTCCCATACTAGAAACACGCGTATCAAGCCCATCTTATCTCACCGCATGCGTATCAACCCATATCTTTATACCACCACATGCGTATCAATATCACAACAAATCACAGATCGCACCTCAAGTGCCCAATACCGCATCTTGCCAAAGAAGCCAACAATAATAATATTTTCACAATAAATAGCCCATGGCTCAACCACAATATGTACAAGAGTCTCAACAATAGCAACCGAAAGTGAATAACTAAACAAGAATGGTAATTCAACAATTAACAACTTTGCCTCAATGTGATCATGGCTTTTACAACTACAACATGAAAACTCAACGAAAAGATATTCCAAGAAATAACAACTTCAAGTAAAGGTAACTCAACAGTTAAGTATTTAACAAGGAAATGAGAAAACATTAACTTCAACTTAGCATGTAAGGGCAAATAACAATTAAGAGATGAGACAAGTATTAACAATGTCAAGTGAAGCATGTAAGAATAGATTAACGATGATGAATATAACATGTTAAGACAATTCAATTAAAGGCCTGAAAAGAACCTACATAACTTAAACCAGTCAATTACTATATTTAGACCGTGTATCCACTCGTCACCTTGCGTACACCACTTTCACGTACCATAATTAAAAAAAAATAACACAAATCCTAAGGGATAATTCCCCCACACAAAGTTAGGCAAGACACTTACCTCAAAACACGCTAACTCAATCCACTAGTAAGCCTTTTTCGCAAATATCAAACGCCAAAATACTCGAATCTAGTCAAATAACTTTATACCATAAATACAAACCATAGGAAACTATTCCGAATAGTAAAGTTAAATCTTTAATGAAAATCATAAATTCAACCCCGGGCCCGCATCTCGGAAGCCGACCAAACTTATAAAATCTGAACACCCATTCAATGATGAGTCCAACCATACTAAAATTACTAAAATTTGACCCCAAATCGACCTTCAAATCCTCAAAATATGATTTTTGAGGTTTTCACAAATTTCTTCAATTTTTCCAACTCAAAACACTAATTAAATGGTAAAAACAATGATGAATTCATGCATAGTAGCCAAATCTGAGTTAGAATCACTTACCCCGATCAACTCCTTGAAAATCTCTCTCAAAATAATCCAAAATCGAGCTTTCTAAGTCAAAAGATGAAGAATGAAATAAAACACTCGATTTGCCCCTTTTCTTCCCAGCGATTTCACTTCTGCGGGCCTACAGTCGCATCTGCAGCTCCGCACCTACGAAAATTCTATCGCAGGTGCGGTTCTCACTTAAGCCCCTGAGATTCCGCTTCTACGGACACTAAAGTGCATCTACGCTCACGCTTTTGCAGCCAGTGGGCTTCTGCAGAGCGTTGACCGCACTTGTAGTCCTCCCCCAGCCCACTCAAATCCGCATCTGCGATGGCCCTCTCGCACCTACGGACAAACTCACTGCAGGTGCATTGACACCAGAACAGTAGCAGCTTCAGCAATCAACTAAGTCCAAAATTATCTCGATTTCAATCTGATCCGCACCTGGGGCCACCGGACCCCATCCGAATATACCATCAAGTTTCAAAACACAAAACGAATCTAGTCGAGACTTAAAATCACATCAAACAACATTGATTCTACGAACCGCAACCCAATTCAAACCTATTAAAACCATGAACATCCAACTCCCAAAACTAACACTGATTCATACCAAACCAACTCTGATTGACCTCAAATTTTGCACACAACTCATATATGACACAATAGACCTATTCCAACTTCTGGAATCCGATCTAGTCCCGATATCGATAAAGTCAACTCCTAGTCAAACTTCTCAACCTTCCAAACCTTCAACTTTCTAACTTTCGCCAATTTCAAGCCAAAACGAGCCACTGACCTCCAAATCAATATCCGAACACGCTCCTAAGTCCAACATCACCATGTGAAGCTATTGGAACTATCAAAACTCCATTCCGGAGTCGTCTACATAAAGTTCAAACTCCGGTCAACTTTTTCAACTGAAGCTCCCGACCTTGGGACTAAGTGTTCTATTCACTCCGAAACTCACGCGAAACTAAGACCAACCACCCCGACAATTCACATAACTACAATATAACATAGAGGAGGCAATAAATAGGGAAACAGAGCTAAAATACTCAAAACGACCGACTGGATCGTTAC
Organism: Nicotiana obtusifolia; assembly: GCA_002018475.1. NCBI lineage: Eukaryota > Viridiplantae > Streptophyta > Magnoliopsida > Solanales > Solanaceae > Nicotiana > Nicotiana obtusifolia. The sequence goes on along the minus strand of MCJB01052602.1, from coordinate 22,985 downwards.
ATTCAAGCTTCTTGAAAATAAGGAAATCAAGTTCCTAAAATATGAATATTGCATGATTGTTTTAGACAAGTAGAATAAGTCAAAGAAATATGTAGCAGACTCCCTACCTATATGGTAGGAGTAAGGTCTGCGTACAATCCACCCTCCTTAGACCTCACTTTGTAGGATTACTTTGAGCATGTTGTTTTATATATATAAACCGGTAATGTTAAGCCGATAGGAATATATAGCACTAAAACCAATTGCAATATAGAAGATCAATGAGATTCTTGATGCGGCAGCTATCATGAAAGTCAAAAGAATTGTATATCAAAAGGGCTAGGCAGATATAGTTCTGTTCAATATATTTGGATGTACTTAACAGGCTTATCTGGGTTTTTCACTCACTTCCCAAGGTTGACAAAATGGAACAAGTGCACAGTTTAATGTTTGTTTGGCTCAGTTTTAGAGGTGTCCAAAAGCATATTATGAGGTTAAAAATGTCTTGTTCTTGGAAAAAGCCATCGAATAGGACAAGAAACTAGAATTAGGAGCTAGATTAATTCTACTTAAATTTAGTTTTAGCTCGCTAGTTTTTTGACAACATTAAAGAGTAGGATGTTAAACAGTATCATGAGATATCAAATATAAAATTAAAAATGACACATAACATAATAAGTTTGTGTTCGATATTATTTAAAGGCAAACCTGTATAATGCCTTTAACATGTCATGCTCCATTGACATGAACCGCAATTGCTCAGCAACATTCTTATTGGATCTTCCTACTATATGACCTAATACTGCTCTAGAATCATCCAGGTTAGCAATATATAATGTCCCTTTCTAGATAACACCAACCAGACAGCAGCACCCCTTTGGCGCTATTGATGGTGTAATACCATATGCCCTTCTCACAAGAGAAAGAAAGTGGTCTTCAGTTGCAGCGAAGGCGTTTTTAAGGACTTCTTCATCTATTTTTCCATTTTCCTTGCTCTGTAAAATAAGTGTGATTAGCTGCATCGCCTGAAAATGCTCAAGTAAAATATGAAACAACACAAAAAAATAGGAAAATAGAGGTCTTATTCAGCACAACGAGAAGTCAACAAGACATTTATAAAAAAAAAAAAAACAATTAGTCAACATGACACATCCAATAAGAAAAGATGGAACAATAAGTAAGCGGATGATATTATTTGTCATGCCATACAACTCTTTAGTGAAGTATTGACAACAACATAAGCTGTGAGAGTAGCAAAACCTCCAAGTAGTGACAATTGAAGCCTTCTACTATACATTTACGTTATATACCCACTAATAAAAAATACTTAAATACTGCTACAAAATGCACAAGAGCATACATAAACAAAAAGTAAAAATATACTGCAACTCATCATGTCTCACATACTCGAAAAAATCACTATGAATATCATTTTACCCAAAACTTGAAATCATAAATTGCTATATTACAGTAAAATTTACAATGCAAAAAAAAAAAATACCGATAAATCTCATTATCAAAGAGTGTAATAACCATTTAGAAAGGAAAAGAAGAAGAAGAAGAAGAGCAGAGAAATAAAGACATAAACAGGATAGAAAAATGCCGTAACTTGTCACATCTCACATACTCAAGAAAATTACTATGAATATCACTTCTTCCAGAACTTGAAATCATAAATTTCTGTTATAAGGTAGTAAAATTTACAATGCAAATAAAAAAAATATAAATTCTCCCAGACTGCAACAACCATTGAAAAAAATAGAGGAGAAAAGCAAAAAAATGAAGGAAGTGATCTCACTTATTTAAAAAATAATTGAAGCCTTCTACTACACATTATACTTAAATACCAACTTACAAAAAAAATCACATAAATACTGCTACATCGTGGACAAGGGCATACATAAACAGAATAATAAAAAGTACCGCAACTCATCACTTCTCACATACTCATGAACATCACTTCTTCTAAAACTTGAATTCATAAATAGTTGATTTATGGTAGTAAATGTTGCAATGCCAAAAAAAAAAAAACCATAAATTTCATTGTCAAAGACTGCAATAACCATTTAAAAAATAAGAAGACAAGAAAAGAAGGAAGTGATATCACTTATTAAATGCAGGAAAAGGTGATCATGGACAAATTTTGAAGCCTTAGGGTCACCACGTCCATCATAAACTCCAACAAAAGTACCTTCACGACCTGTATCATCTTGGCTATGATCTTCAAGTACTTAATTAGCCTGTACTGCAACAATAGAATATGTACGGGGTCGAATTCGGTCACTTGCACAGGGGATGTTGGTTTTTGGATTCGACGATCAGCATTGATTGGAGTCGCTACTCGGTAGGCCGAGATCGGGACATCGAAAGGAGAAGTCCAAGACTGGTTTCCACCGGAACGAAGCTCGAAGCCAAGGCATTCGAGACGAGATCATCGAGGCCGATTAGGGTAAAACACCCTATGGCAAAATTATCAGATTTGCGTGACTGAAGGACCGAAAATCTCGTGATACGTGAATATCTCGGCGGGAATCACGGCTGAAATCAGTAAAGACGATTGGAGCCATTAATTCTAGGGTTATCTTACCTTGTAGATAGGTTTTTTACCTTGTATAGGATTCTTTTCCCTCCCTATATAAACAGGCAGCACTATTGTAAATGAAACAGACAATAGACGATCAATATACATAAATCTATAGTCTATTCTACTTACTTTTTCAATCTATTTGCTTCATATCTTATTTTAGAGGGGTCTATCACAGTAAAGCTACTCAATACTTGTGGTTTGCTTCCTTCCTTATTCATTGAATTTAGTCTCTATTTTCATTCGTTCTTTAGTTGTATCAAACCAAGGCACGTATCCTTAAAACCACGTACAAATTTAATTGTTATCCGTAGCCTAGGGTAAACAGTTTGGCGCCCACCGTGGGGCTAAGGATAATAGTGAACGTTTTATATAATTTTCTGTCACACAAATTATTTTACGCTTGTTCTTTGCAGAATATTTTTTGATTTCAGATTATAATACAATCATGTCGCATTCTCAATCTGTGCGTTAGTACGTTGATGGCGAGTTTGACCATCAGGGCGAAAACAACAACGTGGCGCCCAGTGATGAAGTTCCAGTCGATGCTAATTCTCAAATGGCGATCGATGTGGATCGGACTTCTGGCCCATCGAACAGTGTTCGAAGAGAATACCGTTCGACAAATCAAAATGACGAAGGGGACGAGATTAGCCTCAGGATGATATTCAACATGTTGCAAGCGCAGCAAGCGGCCATTGCTCAGCTGCAAAATTGGAGTCAAGTTTCAAATAAGGTTGAGGTCGGCCCTTCTCGGGAAATCATCCCCGAAAATGAACCAATCGCAGTGGAACCAAGCGAAGGCGGATCAAGGGCGAACTCCTGGATCATGAAGATGCTCGAGGAACTAACCAGACGAGTCGAGTCTGGTGAGAAGAAGATCGAGGCCAATGACAAAAAGGTAGAAACATATAATTCGAGGGTGGATCAAATTCCAGGAGCACCCCCGGTATTGAAAGGTTTAGATTCAAAGAAATTCGTGCAGAAACCTTTCCCATCAAGTGCCGCCCCAAAACCCATACCGAAGAAGTTTCGCATGCCGGAAATTCCCAAATACAATGGACATCTGACCTAAACGAGCATGTAACAGCATACACATGCACCATAAAGGGAAATGATCTCGAAGACGATGAGATCGAGTCCGTTCTCTTGAAGAAATTCGGAGAGACCTTGTCAAAGGGGGCAATGACTTGGTATCACAATTTGCCCCCGAATTCCATCGATTCTTTTGCCATGCTTGCGGATACCTTCATAAAAGCTCATGCAGGTGCCATCAAAGTGAAGACGCGGAAATCGGACTTATTTAAAGTTAGGCAAAGGGATAACGAGATGCTCAGGGAATTTGTATCTCGTTTTCAGATGGAACGGATGGACCTACCACCGGTCACTGATGATTGGGCCGTATAGGCCTTCACCCAAGGACTCAACGCTCGAAGTTCAACGGCTTCACAACAGCTTAAGCAGCGCTTGATTGAATATCCGGCTGCCACATGGGCGGATATACACAACCGATATCAATCGAAGATTAGGGTCGAGGATGACGAACTTGGAGCCCCCTCGGGATCCACTTACCCCATCAGAGCTCATGATAGGGTTCAAAGGGATATTCATAGAGAACTAAGATCGAGCAGAGACAGGCATCGACCATATCCTGGGGAGCGAAAGGTCATTCCAGCAAGGCAGGGTTCCCCGAGACGAGAAAGGAAGAACTATCATAATCGGAATAACCGAGGACCATTGGCGAGAAACAACTTTGAGAGAACCACTGGCCATCGAGAAGCACCGCGACTGTCCGAGTATAACTTTAACGTTGACTGAGCTACTCTCCTGTCGGCCATCGGTCGTATTAAGGATAATAAGTGGCCTCGACCGTTGCAATTGGACCCGCCAAAAGAGATCCCAGTTTGATATGTAAGTATCATGGTGCACATGGGCACAGGACAGAAGACTATCGACAGCTGAGGGAAGAGGTGGCACGTTTGCTCGAAAATGGGCTCCTTCGAGAGTTTGTGAGCGACCGAGCCAAAAACCATTATGGGAACAGGAATAAGCCAGTAAACCAAGAGGAGCCTCAGCACACGATCAATATGATCATCGGCGGGGTAGATACGCCCTAAGGTTCGGTATTAAAACGCACTAAAAAATCCATCACCCGAGAAAAACGCACTCGGGATTATACGATGGAGGGAACCTTGCACTTCAGCGAGGAGGATGCAGAAGGAATCATGCAACCCCACAACGACGCCTTAGTAATATCGGTGCTTGTACACAAAACGAAGGTAAAGCATGTATTGGTCGATCCTGGTAGTTCGGCCAACGTAATCCGGTCATGGGTTATCAAGCAGCTCGGGTTGACAGATCGAATTATCCCTGAAGTTCGGATTCTCAATGGTTTTGACATGGCGTGCGAAACGACCAAAGGGGAAATAACATTACCGGTGAACACTGTCGGTACCGTTTGAACAATGAAATTCTGCGTAATTGAGGGAGATATGAGGTACAACGCCCTGCTCGGGAGACCGGATTCATGATATTAGAGCGGTAGCCTCTACATTGCACCAAGTGTTGAAATTCCCATCGACTGATGGGATCGTATTTGTTTACAGAGAACAGCATGCTGTGAAAGAGATGTTCGCAGTAGAAGAAGCAGTACCGAAACCAACAGCTCCTTCCCAAAGAACCAAATAGCAATCACAGGCATCGCCTTCAACAAACGAAGGTGAGCAGGAGCTTCTCGAAAATGACGACTACGGGGTTCCCCGGTCATTCTTCGGTCTTGATGAATCCGATGCAACTAGATCAACGGTCGAGGAACTCGAGAAAATTTCACTCTGAGGAGACTCGCCGGATCGAAAGGTATACCTGGGCTCGGGCCTAAGTTCCAAGCTCAGGACCAAACTTATTTAGTTTCTTTTAGCTAACGAAGATTCTTTCGCGTGGTCGCATCTCGACATAACAGGGATACCACCGGAGATCACGGCTCACAAACTGAGCATTGATCCAAAATTCCGGCCGGTCAAGCAAAAGAGGAAGCCTCAATCCTAAGTCAAACAAGCGTTCATCAAGGATGAGGTAACTAAGCTTTTAAATATAGGGTCTATTCGGGAAGTTAAATACCCAGAATGGTTAGCAAACGTAGTTGTAGTTCCTAAAAAGGAAAATAAGTTAAGAATGTGCATAGATTATAAAGATTTAAACAAGGCATTCCCTAAAGATTCTTTTTCCTTACCTAATATCGATCGCATGATTGATGCCACCGCTGGCCACGAGACCCTTAGCTTTCTCGATGCCTACTCTGGCTATAACCAAATACGAATGGACAAGGATGATCAAGAAAAGACATCCTTCATCACTAAGTATGGTACATACTGTTATAACGTGATGCCATTCGGGTTAAAGAATGCGGGGGTTACTTATTAATGTCTAGTAAACAAAATGTTCGAAGGACAACTAGGAAAAATAATGGAAGTTTACATTGATGATATGTTAGTTAAGTCTGTGCGAGCAGAGGACCTTTTGAGCCATTTGCAGGAGACGTTTGATGTGCTGAACGGTTCAACATGAAGTTGAACCCGGAGAAGTGCGCATTTGGAGTGGGCTCGGGAAAATTCCTCGGTTTCATGGTCTCGAATCGAGGAATAGAAATTAACCTCGAAAAGATCAAAGCCATCGAAGACGTTACAATTGTAGACAGTGTAAAAGCTGTACAAAAGTTGACAGGTCGGATAGCCGCTCTAGGCCGATTCATCCGGGATCATCCGACAGGAGTCACCGATTTTTCAACTTGCTGAAAAAGAAGAACGATTTCTCGTGGAGTCCGGAATGTCAATGTGCGTTAGAAGAACTTAATAGGTACCTCTCTAGCCCACTTTTGCTGCATACACCAAAAACAGGTGAGCGACTATACCTCTACCTTGCCGTCTCGGAAGTAGCGGTAAGTGGGGTCCTGGTCCAAGAAGAACAAGGTACGCAGTTCCCTATTTATTACGTCAGTAGAACCTTAGGTGAGGCCGAAACTAGATACCCACATTCAGAAAAATTAGCACTCGCTTTATTGAGTGCCTCCAGGAAACTAAAACCCTACTTCCAATGCCATTCCATATGTGTAGTAACGACTTATCCCCTAAGAAATATAATGCACAAGCCCGAGCTATCCAGCCGATTGGCCAAGTGGGCCATCGAAATAAGCGGGTACGATATTGAATATCGGCTCCGAACCTCGATCAAATCTCAAGTATTGGCAGATTTCGTCGCCGATTTTTCGCCGTCACTAATACCCGAGGTCGAGAGAGAATTGATGACCGAATCGGGGACTCCTTCGGGATTGTGGACTCTGTTCACCAATGGCTCCTCGAACTCGAAAGGATCGGGGCTTGGTATCGTACTAAAGCCCCCAACTGGGAATACAATTCGACAGTCTATTAAGACTGTAAAATTAACTAACAACGAAGCGTAGTATGAAGCTATGATTGCAGGTTTAGAACTGACCAAAAGCCTGGGAGTAGAGATAATCGAAGCCAAATGTGATTCCCTCCTCGTAGTCAATCAAGTGAACAGGACTTTCGAAGTCAGAGAAGGGCGAATGCAGAGGTATTTGGACAAGCTTCAAGTCAAACTGCACAGGTTTAAAGAATGGACCTTGCAACACATACCTCGAGAACAAAACAGTGAGGTCGATGCCCTCGCCAATCTGGGATCGTCGGTCGAAGATGAGGAGATCGAACCCGAGAAGGTCGTACAACTTTTGAGGTCAGTGGTGGAGGAAGGCCATGCCGAAATCAATTCAACGAGTTTGACCTGGGATTGGAGGAACAAGTATATAGAGTATCTTAGCTCGGGTAAGCTCCCTTCGGATCCCAAAGAATCGAGAGCATTGCGCAAAAAGGAGGCCCGGTTCTGTCTATCCGATGATGATACCCTATTTAGGAGGACATTCAGTGGCCCTCTCGCAATATGTCTGGGACTGGGTGACACCGAATATATCTTAAGGGAAATACACGAAGGCACATGCGGGAATCATTCCGGCATCGAATCCTCGGTCAGAAAAATAATTTGAGCTGGCTATTATTAGACCAGTATGGAAAAAGATGCAAAGGAGTTCATTCACAAGTGTAACGAGTTCCAAAGACACGCACCAATGATCTATCAGCCCGGGGAGACGCTGCATTCGGTCTTGTCGCCATGGCCATTCATGAAATGGGGGATGGACATCGTCAGCCCTCTCCCCTACACACCAGGTTAGGCTCAGTTCATTCTTTTTATGACTGACTATTTCTCCAAATGGGTTGAAGCACAGGCATATGAGAAAGTTAGGGAAAAGGAGGTAATCGACTTCATCTGGGATCACATCGTATGCCGATTTGGGATGCCATCGGAGATCGTGTGCGATAATGGCAAGTAGTTTATCGGCAGCAAAGTGACAAAGTTCTTCGAAGACAACAAAATCAAAAGGATTATATCGATGCCCTATCATCCCAGCGGCAACAGCCAAGCTGAATCGAACAACAAAACCATAATTCGAAACCTGAAGAAAAGGTTAACCGACGCAAAGGGAAAATGGAAAGAATTATTGCCTGAAGTTTTATGGGCATATCGCACAACCGAGAAAACCAGCACCGAGGCCACTCCATTCTCTCTAGTGTACGGTGCTGAAGCATTGATACCAGTCGGAGTAGGCGAACCGAGTATCAGATTCCGATACACAACAGAAGAATCGAATCTCGAAGCTATGAACAACAATTTGGAATTATTGGATGAAAGAAGGAAAGCAACCCTTGTTCGGATAGCCGCCCAAAAGCAAAAGATCAAAAGATATTACAACCGAAGAGCCCATCTTCGACATTTCAACATCGGAGACCTAGTGCTCAGAAGGATCATACTCAATACTCGAGACCCGAACGAAGGGAAGTTAGGACCGAACTGGGAAGGGCCCTACACCATCTTAAAGGTCACCAGAAAGGGATCTTACAAGCTTGGAACCATGGATGGCAAACAACTGCCGAACAATTGGAACATAAGCCATTTTAAACGGTACTGTTGTTGAGGTATGAAATTTCATTCTTCGTTTTATGTTTCTAACATCTGCAGGTATTGAATGAAGTAACCTCGAGCTAGGAAGCACAGGACATTAGGACTGAAAGCACACGTTACACTCTTTTTCCCTTTGACCGGTTTTGTCCCAAATTGGGTTTTACGGTAAGGTTTTTAATGAGGCAACCAGGAATCGTGCTAACTTAGATCGGTCGCATATCGAAGGCAATAATTCGGTGCACAACTTCAATCGACCTCGAATATCAGAAGACTGCTTATCTACTTCAATTCATTACTTAGCTACTTCAATTCGGGGGAACTTCTCATAGAACATTAGGAATCTATGTAAGGGTCAAACGGTCAAAAGTACCATGCCTAAATAGATTGATCTACCCCCTAAGAAGATTGTACAAGCACTTGAATGCTAATAAAAGCTCTTTGGCACCGATATCTTGTTTCCGAGCCTAAGGGCCATTTCGATTTTTTGTACGATCGAAAACTAACATTACTCAGAGCTTTACTCGAAAATCAAAGGGGGGATAAGACCTACTAAGGCAAACCCCAATTTATAAAAGGCTAAGGCCGAATCAAGTTAAACTCGAGGGGGACTAAGACCTATTAAGGCAAACCCCAATTTCTCAAAGGCTAAGGCCATACCAAGTTAACAAAGTTCGAAGGGGACTAAGACCTACTAAGGCAGAACCCCGATTTTTTTAAAAAAAAGGCTAAGGCCGAATCAAGTCAATAAAACTCAAAAGGGAACAAGACCTACTAAGGCAGAACCCCGATTTCTTAAAAGGCCAAGGCTACATCGAGCTAATGAAACTTGAATGGAAATAAGACCTATTAAGGCGAACCTCGAATCCCTTTCGAAGCTTAGGCCTTACCAAATCGGCCGAGGAAAGGGAAAATCTGCCAAGGCATATCTTGAAATTGGCTAAGTCTTAACTAAGCCTGAAGGGAGGAAAATTCTACAAGTTGAATTATCGATTTGAAGAGCAAAGAATCAAAATAGACCAAACAAGAAAGGAAAATAAAAGAAGATCTTTCATATATATGAGCAAAAGTATGTTACAGAAATGGGGATTCTAAAAAGGCATATTATACAACAGATGTCTTTATTCAGAATTTTCGGAGTCTTCCTCCTCTTCTTCTGGGAAGGCCCGCTTTCTGGCTTCGGCTTCGATCTTTTTTGCATCGTCGACCTCAGTAGATAGATCGAAGCCCCGAGCTTGTAACTCTTCGAGAAAAGAAAAGCGAGTTTGGCATTTGGTGTATTCGACCAGAATCTTCGACTGTTCCCGAGAAGCCTCAGCATCGGCCCTGTATTGGGCTATCAACTCATCGGCTTCAGCCTTGGATATAGCAACTACTGATTTTGCCAATTGCAGCTTGTTGACCAAAATGGCGCAATCCAAAGTGAGCGTCTCGACTTAGGATTGAAGCGTATTGGTACTCTTAGCCAGAGTCCCGATTTTCTCTTGTGCCTCCGAAACTTGTTCTTCCAAAGAAACCATTTGAGCTCGGAGGGTTTCCTTTTTCGAGGTCAGCAGATCGGTCTTGGCTCTCCATTCGTTAGTCTCTGCTTTGGCCTCACTCAACGCGGATCGGAATTGGTTTATTTGGTCAAGTTGCTGCCCCATCTGGTTGAGTATACTAGTATTTTCCTTGTGCACAAAGTCTAGTTCGGCCCGAAGGGTCGACATCTCCCCTTCAAGCTGCTCACGACGTGCCTTTTCTTCCCTTAGTCGAAGAAAAGCCTCATGATGAAGCACCGAGGCCTGCGAGTACAAAAGAAAATAAGACAGTTAGTCAAAATTGAAATATAAAATGGCAAACACCGGACAGGGCTTATTGGAAGTTTTACCTTATTTGATGCTTGTTGGGCCTCATTGAACAAGCAGGCCTCATCCACCTCGTCCATTGCGGCCTGATCTTCTTCGGTCACCAAGAACCGAAGATAACTAGCCACCCCACAGGCGTAGAAAGGGCCCTAATATCTTCGGGAATGGCAAACTTTATTATTCTTTTTCGATCAGGGTTGGAACTCGGAGCAGGAAATCTATCGACCAGCTTTGGACTGAAAGACGCCTTGTTCGTCTTGGTAGAGGGGCTCTTCCTCGGCACTTCGAGCCTAAAGGTATCCGTCGATGGCACATCGTCGAAGAAATCTTGAAAATACCCTTCCGGTACATGGCCTTTGCTCGGTGAATGTGCTTTTGCAGCTCGGGCTTCATTAAGAGTTGACTCCGAGAAAGAAGGGGAATCCATTGCTTCTGGGGGGCCCGAGATTCCCTGCATCACCTCCCCTGCATCGGCAGAAGCCCCGGTTCTCGCCCCCGCATCGAGGTCCTCTACTCGATGAATATGAGTCTCATCGACCCTCGGCTCGGGGACTGCCCGAGATAGTTTGTTGCTCAAAATCTCGAGACCTTCGTCTTCCTCGGACTCATCGTCCAATCGATAAGCTATGTCCGAAATTTTGAGCCTACGAGTTATACTTTTCTTTGGTTTCTTCTTCTCAGGCCCAGAAGAACCGATGACTTCCTTCCTCTTTTTCTCCCCTTCCTGCTCCGAGGCAGGGGGAGGGCAGGGAACCTCTCTACTAGGGGACGCCGGTCTCAATTCAACGTCCTTCGATAGACCTGCAAAGGAACGAACGAAGTAAGTTATAGAGCAGCAGCATCATTGATAACATAAGATGTGGAATAAAAATATTACTGATCTCACCAAGGTTCTCACCATGATTTTTGGCCTCCCATTGGCCCTTCGATATCTCGCGCCAGGCACGCTCTGAATAAGTCCTTTGAGATACCACCTTCTCGACCCATTCTTTCAAATGCTGAATCGCGACTGGCATTCGAGAAACTGCTACACCATACGAGATATGTTAGTAAGATAACAAAGGGAAGACACCGAATAAATTAAAATAGGAAGATAGCACTTACGGCTCATGTTCCAGTTTTCAGGGAACGACATGTTTTCGGCAGGGATCAGGTCCGATGTCTTTATTCGAACAAATCGGCTCATCCAGCCTCGGTCCTTATCCTCATCGATGCTCGAAAAGGGAGCTTTGCTAGCCCGGCGAGTGAGTTTTATTAGTCCCCCTCGGAAGATTCGGGGACTGTATAGTCGCAGGAGATGATCGAGGGTGAAGGGGTGCCCTTCGATCTTACTCACAAAAAAACAAAAGAGAATGACTATCCTCCAAATAGAGGGATGAATCTGAACCAGCATTACATCGTACTTTTTGCAAAATTCGACAATGATGGGAGTCCAAAGGGCTCAGCATGAAGGGGTGGTGATTGCCTCTTCTGGTGAAGGAACCACCACGTCCTTACCAACCCAGTTGCAATCCTGCTTCACCCTCTTGATGTTTTTGTTCGTAATCGAACAAATGTATCTAGTGACTGGCTCACCCCGGCCCGGTACAGAAGAAGCCTTCTCTACCTTAAAGTCTGAACCGGTTGAGCATCCAACCGGTACAAATAGTTTTAGTGGGGGCTCGGCAAAGTCCCCTCAACAACGACAGGCTCAGTTTCTTCAGCGGGATGAGAGGAAGAAGGGTTTTGTTTCTGAGGAACAGACTTGGATGTCTTTGCCATTGGAAATAAAGAGTTAGAGAAGCAAGTAAACGCAAACGTGAGGCAAAAATAAAGGGGGAAATCACTTGAGATTAAACTTAGAAAACTTGAAGAGTATGGTGCTCAAACAACGCAAACTCTGAAACTGAATAACAAGAGGGCTATTTATACCCTCTTAAAGGTGGCGGTTCGAGTCCCAAAGTAAGGAAGCATTAATTAGCGCTTGCACGCGTGACAGGTTTTGTTTTCAGTTGGTCTATGAAAAGCCATTTTTGATACTTGTGCGTCATCATGCTGCCATCATTTATCGATATGACGTTTTGCGTCTTCTGACATGACACTCAAAATTGCGTGTCGCGGGCCATAAGTATGTCTTCGTTTGACCTAATCTCGAAAGCGGCGGCTCATATCGTTTTTTTATCATTATTCTCCAAAAAACGAGCGGACTATCTGGATGGAGTCGAATTCGGTCACTTGCATAGGAGATGTCGGTTTTAGGATTCGACAATCAGCGTCGATTGGAGTCGCTACTCGGTAGGCCGAGATCGGGACATCGAAAGGAGAAGTCCAAGACCGGATTCCACCGGAACGAAGCTCGAAGCCAAGGCATTCGAGACGAGATCATCGAGGCCGATTAGGGTAAAACACCCTATGGAAAAATTATCAGATTTGCGTGACTGAAGGACCGGAAATCCCGTGATACATGAATATCTCGATGGGAATCATGGCTTAAATCAGTAAAGACGATTGGAGCAATTAATTCTAGGGTTATCTTACCTTGTAGATAGGTTTTTTTACCTTGGATAGGATTCTTTTCCCTCCCTATATAAACAGGCAGCACTATTGTAAATGAAACAGACAATAGACGATCAATATACACAAATCTATAGTCTATTCTACTTACTTTTTCAATCTATTTGCTTCATATCTTATTTTAGAGGGGTCTATCACAGTAAAGCTACTCAATACTTGTGGTTTGCTTCCTTCCTTATTCACTGAATTTAGTCTCTATTTTCATTCGTTCTTTAGTTGTATCAAACCAAGGCACGTATCCTAAAAATCACGTACAAATTTAATTGTTATCCGTAGCCTAGGGTAAACAGAATACTCCCTACATGAATGTTTCTCAAGGTCTCTACACCATAAAAATGGATCATCTTCACCTCCTAGAAAAACATTATCTTCATCCTTGTTCATAGGGACATATCGACTCAAAGGTCGCCAACATGCTGATACTGTCCTTACACTCATCTCCATCCCTCCCCTCAGTTGCAGTAGCAGATGGAGTATGGACTTTTTCTGGATGTTGTAATCAGCAAGAGTCTCACGTGGGATGCCTTTCTTATCTTGAAGTTTTTCCTTTACACTATTGATAGTTTCTAAACTGTCAACCTGCAGGGTGACGGTTTTACTAGTCACTGTCTTTAAATTGATCTCTATCCTTGTGCTTAATTGTGGCGCCAGAGGGAGTGTGGACTCTTTTTGTATGTTGTAGTGAAAAAGAGTCCTCCCATCCACAAGCTGCGGGGGAGGGGGGAGGGGGGTGAAAATAAAACGCTGCTAGTCCTGAACAATCCGTTCTTCATCTACCTCCAGGATTATTGCGCCCTGCCCCTCAGATACGACCCCAGATCCAGGGTTGATTGTTTTCGGATGTCGTAATATGCTAGAGTCCTTCAATCCTCCAGTTCCTTACTGTCAAAAATCAACCTTTGATAGACAGGTGGTGTCCATACCTTTTCATAAATTTTTGCTTTTACTTCTTCAACCCTGGAGGTACTCTCAACCTCCAGGGTGATTGTCTTGCCTGCCAACGTTTTAACAAAGATTTGACCCCGTCATCCAAATACGTGTCAATGCCATTTGTTGAAGCTCGCAGCAAACGAAGCACCGTATCATAACCATCAGGGTAGTAACATATTCGATATAGGATACCACAGACAAAAGCTACACTCCTAGAACAATTAGTCAACAGGACACAACCAATCAGAAAAGATGGAACGGTAAGTAAGCGTGATGTCATTATTTGTTATACCATACAAATCTTTAGTGAAGTAGAAGAATGAGAGTTTAACAACAGTGAATATTACCATATATATTAATGATATCAGAGATGATTAAAAGGTACTTGTTTTGTATTCTACTGAAAATATTAACATTTTCCATCTAAAGACGACATTCCTTTCAATTTCAGAAGACGAGAGACTAAGACACTTGTTTGCTTGCCCCCAACAAGAATACGATAAACCCTGTTTCTCATTGTTACTGTTTGTGCCTGAGGAAAATTTTCTATAAAGCAGTTAGTATCAGCAATAAAATAAAGGAGAAACAGCAACATGAGTTTTGAGGGAGTAGCAAAACCTCCAAGTAGTGAAAATTGAAGCTTTCTATTTTACATTTTACTTAAACACCAACTTATTAAAGAAATTACATAAATACTACTACAGCAGGACAAGAGCATACATAAACAAAATAAAAAAAAAAGTACTGCAACTCATCATTTTACATATTCAAGAAAATAATTATGAATATCATTTTTTTCAAAACTTGAAATCATAAATTGTTGTTATTACAGTAAGATTATCAATGCAAAAAGAAAAAGAAAAAAACCCATCAATTCTAGCTGCACTTCTTTTTACTTTTGATTATAAAGAAACAACGTGATTTGAAAATTATCCGAATAGGATTTATATTCTAGCTTTGATATCTCGGTCCGCAATTAAATTTGTGCCTAATGGATTCAAATTTTCAATCTATCTTCTTGTTTTTGGTTTGAATTTTTAGCAAGAAAGAAATGAAGTACTGTCGGTGAAGTTCGCAGGCGTGCAAGGTCTCGTTCCAATTTGCTCTCTAATTGCAAAAGAGCCATTATAATATCCCATTGTTCATTCATGGAAACTATGAATTTCGAACGAATTTAGGAAATCAACACTAAAACCAAGAAAGAATAGTTCTTGAATATCAAATCAACATTAAACCGAGTAACTAGGAAATCACCACTAAGGAGCCTTTCTTCTTTTTTTCTTTTGCATTTTTTTTATCATAAATAATCGTTTTTTTTGTTTATACGGTAGTTATCTTAGAAAATATAATATTATATTTATATTGATTATTTCTTTTTTCGCTTTGTCTGTAATTTAGTTGTCACGACCCAAAATCTCAACCATGATCGTGATGACGCCTCTCGTGAAGACAAGGCTAGCCAATTTGAAGATAAACTTCATTCAACGGTTAAACAATACGAAAATAATATAAGTACGGTTTAATAACAGTAATTTGCGGAAAAATATAATGAACCATCCTGACTACAGCCCGAACCGGGGTGTCACAAAGTCATGAGCAACTAATGAAAGTCCTAATAATAAGATTACTATTACAATATCTTTGGCACAATTGTTTGAAGATACTGGAAATAACATGATAAAAGAGATACGGGGCTGCGGACGCCAATAGCTACCTCGTGGTCTCTGGATCACCGCCCTGACAGTAGTAGTCAATACCTAGGAGCGGAACTGATAACGCCTGAATTTGCACACATGGTGCAGGGAGTAATGTGAGTACTTCCAACTCAGTGAGTAATAATTATAAATAACATCTTAAGGTAAGAAAACACATAAGGCTTAGAGCAATCCACAATGAAACTGTAACATGTAAATATTCTAAGCAGATAACATGAAGTAAATGAGAACAACACCAACACAACAAAAATGCAATGCACAACATGACTCTCGTGGCGG
This sequence comes from Nicotiana obtusifolia, assembly GCA_002018475.1. Classification (NCBI taxonomy): domain Eukaryota; kingdom Viridiplantae; phylum Streptophyta; class Magnoliopsida; order Solanales; family Solanaceae; genus Nicotiana; species Nicotiana obtusifolia. Next base: position 7,071 of record MCJB01052602.1, on the reverse strand, counting down.
CGTGCCACCCGTTCCCTGGGTACCGGCGCTCACTGTGGGGGGTTCAGTGGCGCAATATCTCGTGACGGCGTGTCACCCGATCCATTCACATCACATCTCGTGGCGGCGTGCCACCCGATCCCATTAAAATCATTTGAAAATATCATTTAAGTTTCAAAACTGAGTTTATGAAATGAATCAATTCAGTAACAAATACCCCTGAAGGGTTCACATAACCGGCGAGATGCCCAAATATGATTTAGCAAACAATGAAAAATACCCCTGAAGGGCTCACATAACCAGCGAGATGCCCAAATATGATGATATCAATGGGTTTCAATCAATTACGTAGTAAAATCATCAATCGGTATGGACCAAGTCACAATCCCCAGTAATAAACGGGCACAGTGTAGCACCACGATGTGCAAATCCGGGGTTTCAAACCCTCAGGACATCATTTTCAAGCATTACTCACCTCAAACCGGCTAAAACCTTAGCCCACGACGCCCTTGCCCTTGGAATTGGCCTTCACGTGCGTCGAATCTATCCAAATTCAAATAATTACGTCACAATATGTTGAGGGAACAAAGCCCACGCGAAAATAATCAAAATTACTAAGAAATCCCGAAATTACCAAAAACCCGAGCCCTGGGCCCACTTCTCGAAATTCAGAAATTTTCACCTCAACGGGTCCCTTATCTCATCACGAGTTCAACCATACGAGATTTATTAAATTCCGACATCGGCTCGATCTCTAAGTCTCACAATACAAGCTTAGGGTCTTTCACAATTTTCCCAACTTAAATCACCAGTAATAATGCTAGGAACAGTTATAATCTTAGGTAATTCTTTCAAAATTGAGTTGGGAATACTTACCCCGATGTTTCCCTTGAAATCTTCCAAAAATCCTTCAAGATTTTGCTTCAATCCGAGTTCCCTAACTCCAACTACGTTCAAGATGGTCAAAGCTCCCTTCCTTAAGAGTTTGTTCAAGAAATTCTCCCCTTGGTATGGTTTTGAGGTTGATTTGTTGTGATTCTATGGTGTTTGGAGGTGTTTCTCTTCGTGGGTGACGGGAATGGGTTTTGCATGACAAAATGGGCACTGAGTTCTATTTATAGAGTGGTCAAAAATCGAGTTAAAACACCCTTGCCCGGCCAATTATGCGATCGCATACCTGTCGCATAACAGGTATGCGGTTCGCATATTTGACGTAGCCATCGCGAAGATAGCCCTAGCTTTCACCGCAAAATCAACACAAAGCGAGGTTTGCGGTTCGCATTTCATGTTTTGCAATCGCATTCTTGTCGCATTCCTGACGTAGATTTTTGTCCAAGTTTCTGTCTCAATATGCAATCTCCATTGTCAAATATGCGGTTCGCATTTTAGGTTTGCGGTTCGCATTCTGGCCGCATTTTGGTCGTGAATCTTGCCCAGATTTCTGCTTGTTTTTGCGACTCCACTGTGAGATATGCCGTCCGCATTTGAGATATGCGGTCCGCATTCTCACCTGGTTTTTCTGCAACTTTTGCTTTTCCCAACGATGGTTTAATCCGTTTAACCACCAAAAACTCACCCGAGGCCTCTGGAACCTCAACTAAACATGCCAACATATCCCATAACTTTATTTAAACTTGTTCCAACCTTCGGAACGCTCAAATCAACATCACAACATCAAATTCGCATCGGATTCAAGCCTAAGGATTTCAAAATCTTCAAAATCGCTCTTTTGATCTAAACCCAACCAAACCACGTCCGGATGACCTGAAATTTTACACACAAATCCTAATTCACATATCGAAGCTACAGCAACTTTCGGAATTCGATTCCGACCCTCGGATCAAAAGCTCGCCTATCAAGCGAAAATCGCCAAAATTCTCACTTCACCAATTCAAGCCTAATTCTACACCGGACCTCCAAAACAAATTCCAACCACACTCCTAAGTCATAAATCATCTCCCGAAACTAACCGAACCATCAGAACTCGCATCCGAGCCCTCTAGCTCATAAGTCAATATCCGGTTGACCTTTCCAATTTTGACCTCCTTGAAAGAGACTAAGTGTCTCTCTTCTTGCTAAACTCACCCCAAACGCAGACTACTCAACTTGATTACCTAAAGCACGGATAACGAAGCATAATAAAGTAGAAAATGGGGGAAATGGAGTGGTAACCCACGAGACAACTGACCGGGTCGTCACATTCTCCCCCTCTTAAACAAACGTTCGTCCTCGAACGAGTCAAGAAGCATACCTGAAGTTTCGAATAGGTGAGGATATCTGCTCCGCATCCCCTGCTAGGTTTCCCAGGTAGCCTCCTCCACGGACCGGCCTCTCCACTGAACTTTTACTAAAGCTATATCCTTGGACCTCAACTTCCGAACCTGACGATCCAGAATCGCCACTGGTTCCACCTCACAGATCAAATCATCATCTAACTGAATCATGCTGGAGTCCAAAATATGAGACGGATCTCCAAAATACTTCCGGAGCATAGAAACATGAAATACTGGGTGTACACTCGACAAACTGGGTGGCAAGGCAAGCTCATAAGCCACCTCCCCAACTCTTCGAAGCACCTCAAACGGCCTAATAAACCGAGGACTCAGTTTCCCCTTCTTTCCGAATCTCATAACACCTTTCATGGGCGAAACTTTCAGCAAGACTTTCTCGCCAACCATGTGGGACACATCTCGAACCTTCCTATCGGCATAACTCTTTTGCCTCGACTTTGCTATACGGAGCCTCTCCTGGATTACCTTTACCTTTTCTAGAGCATCCCGAACCAAGTCAGTCCCCAATAGCCTAGACTTGCCGGGCTCAAATCAACCAACCGGAGATCTACACCATCTCCCATATAGAGCCTCATACGGAGCCATTTGAATGCTTGACTGGTAGCTGTTGTTATGAGCGAACTCTGCAAGGGGCAGAAATTCATCCCATGAACCTCTAAAATTAATAGCACATGCACGTAACATATCCTCCAGTATCTGAATGGTACGTTCGGACTGCCCATCTGTCTAAGGATGAAATGTTGTGCTTAATTCCACCTGAGTACCCAACTCCCTCTGCACGGCTTTCCAGAACTGCGAAGTGAACTGAGTACCTCTATCTGAAATGATTGAAACTGGAACACCATGTAGCCGGACAATCTCTCGGATATAAATCCTTGCCAACCGTTCTGAAGAATAGGTAGTACACACAGGAATGAAATGCGCGGACATGGTCAGCCGATCCACAATCACCCAAATAGCATCGAACTTCTTCAAAGTCCGTGGGAGTCCAACAACAAAGTCCATAGTGATCCGCTCCCATTTCCACTAGGGAATAGCTATCTGCTGAAGCAAACCACCCGGCCTCTGATGTTCATATTTTACTTGCTGAAAGTTGAGACACCGAGCTACGAATCCCACAATATCCTTCTTCATCCTTCTCCACCAATAATGTTGCTTCAGATCCTAGTACATCTTTGTGGCACCCGGATGGATGGAATACCGTTAGCTATGGGCTTCTTCCAGAATTAACTCTCGGAGCCCATCCACATTGGGTACATGATGTGCCGGGTAATTTCGGTACATTTTGATACTATTTGCTTAAAGTATAACTTATTTTACTTGTTAATTCTCATGATACTTATGTAATTTTAGTGTATTTGCAGAATAACAAGTGTCAAGACCCTGAAGAACAGAAAAGAGTTCAAAAAGTTAGCTGAAGACAAGAAAAGAGGTTAAGAGCATCGCATATGTAAAAATGTGGTCGCAGAATAGACATGCGAATCGCATATGCTACAAGTAGATCGCAGACGAAGACAGAACTTTAGGCCAATCTTCATGTCGAGAATGCGGTCACAAATGCGACCGCAAAACAGGAATGCGAACCGCGAATTGGCCTGGTGAAATCGCAAACATGAACAGAGTTCTGAGTGAAAATTAGTGTGTAGAATGCGATTGCATTCTGCGATCGCATATTCAACATGCGAACCGCAGACCAAGATGCGACGAGAGCAAAACTGTCTGGTGTGATTTGCGACGGATGGTGATGATTTGCGAACCACACTCCTGTTCTGCGACAGAAATGCGGTTCGCATTATTTCAACAAGGGCAAAGCTGACCGACATTCGCCTCGGGTTTTGGGCCTCTATAAATAGGTTATATAGGGTTTTGTGAAGGTATTCTTGTCAGAACTTAGAGTACAAAGTACGGCACTTGAGTATTTTGAATTCTTATAAGCTTTGGTGATTGAAAACTCTCTATTTTTGTAAGATGATATCAATTACTCTTCCTTGTTCTTTAATTATCAGTATGTGTAGCTAAACTCAAACACTGAGATTGTGAACCCTAGATGGGTAGAATGTATTGAGATTTTGATATTGAATCCAATTCCGAAGGAATCTTGATATTTATTTATTTCTTGTTCTTCAATTAATCGTTAGTGGTTGCAAACATTAACGAACGCCAATTGACTCTAACTTATCTTGGGAAAGTGAGATAGAGTTTGGTAGAAATAAATAACAAGAACTCAAGGCTTTAAACCTTGTTTAACAAAATCTCTTAGGAATAAGTAGGTTTTAACTTGGCGCTAAATTGGTTGTTCTTAAGACTGACTCTTTTGTATTCGGGAGAATCGTAGAGAGGATACCCTATCCAGATATTGGAAATATTGGGTAGTAAATTAAACATCAATTGCATATCAAGAAAGGAATTCAATATTAATATCAAGAACATTCTACTACATTAAAGGGAGCACAACCTTGGTCTCTTAAATTCATATCTTTCACATTCACACTTGAACAAATTAGTTTTCAATTTTGCTTTCCTTATATATTCAACACTTCTTTATTTTATTTGGCGTACTTGATAGAATTACGACTTAGTAAAGTACTACATTAATTGGACAATAGTTTCACGCCTATTTCCTGTGGGATTCGACCCCAACCTTGTTGGGTTACTATATTTGACATCGATCGCTTACACTATTATTTAGGTGTAATTTGAGCGAATCAAATTTTGGCGCCGTTGCCGGGGAATACGGTCTTGAAATTTCTTATTAGTGTATACTTTACTATACGTCTAATTCCACTTGATTACACGCTGTTTGTTTTGGTTGTTGTAGACAGGAAGATATGGCAGACCGTGAAGATGATGTGGAGGTGGAGCAGGAAGAAAATCCTTTTGCTGATATTGAAGAATATATAGAGGATACAAACGCTATAGTACCTCCGGTTATAGGTGCTGCTACGTTCAAGGTAGAACATGGACTAATTCTGATGCTGAAAGCGGAAGGATTCTTCAGAAACTCCACTGATGACGATCCAACGCAGCACCTCAGGAATTTCTTGGGTGTTTGTGCGACGCACAAGCAAAACAATGTCTTTGACGATGCATTAAGGCTGAGATGCTTTCAGTATTCGTTAGCTGGAGATGCGAGGAAATGGCTTCAAAATCTTCCTCCGAATTTCATCCGTTCATGGCTTGAACTTGTCCGGGCATTCTTGTCAAAGTGGTTTCCACAAAGCAAGAAATCTGAGCTCAAAGATAAGATATTCTTCTTTAAGCAACTACCTGGTGAACAACTACATGAAGCGTGGGAGCGCTTCAAGTTGTATTTGGTGAGGTCTCCAAACCATGGTTTTCCCGATTCCATTCTGCTGGAAAAATTCTACATGGGTTTGGACCCTATGAACCAATCAATAGCGAAGAATGCTGCTGCTGGATCTTTCATGGATAAAACCTTCGCTAGAGTAACTCAGATCTTGGATAAAATGGAAAAACACAATCAAGATTGGCATTCTGAAGATACAACAGGTGGTATTACAATTGGGTCTCCTTCTATGAATAACTTGATCAAGGAAAACCAAGAACGAGACCAAGTGATTGCAGAACTTGCCACAAATGTTAATGTATTGACGAAGCTGTTCATGGAAAATCAGAAGAAGAAAGTCAACGTAGTGGAGAATGTGCAACCAGTGCAAAGTGACGAATATGAAGAGGCTAATTATGTCAATAATTCTCAGGGAGGTTATCAACGGCAACATTACCAGGGTCAAGGGACGCAAAATCATTGGAGACAAAACCCGCAAGGGCAAGGTCACCAACAATGGCGAAATGACCAAAGTGGCCCCAATCAAGGAAATTGGAACAGCAATAATAATTTTGCAAACCGAAGTTCCAACCCTTATGTTCCTCCGAAAGGTCAGTATTCGAATCAGGGATCCTCAAGTGAGTCCAAATTGGAGAGCATGCTCGAAAGGATATTACAGAACCAAGAAAAGTCGGATAATTCCATGAAAAACATGACTGAATTGGTTGGCTCTCCTACAGAGGCGATTCAAAAGCTGGAATTGCAAATGAGAGACCTTTCTCGTGAACAATATCCATAACAGAAGGGAACACTTCCTAGCGACACGATTGCAAATCCTAAGGGGAGTGGAAGTGGCCCAACTTCCCATATTATGGCTATCACGACCAGGAGTGGTAAGACACTGCAGGGGAGAGATGAGCAAGTAGTTGATGCTGAAGAGCTTCAAAAAGGGGTCGAAGTTGAAAAAGATAATGTTGCTGAAGTAAACAAAAATCCAGAAGTTGTGCTAAACCGAGATGAGACTCAAGAAGGGATAAAGGATAAGGCAGAAGGAACATCAACCGTTCTTCCGCCAATTCCTAGACCCCCTCCTCCTTTCCCTCAGAGACTTGCGAGAAGAGTTGACGACAGCAAGTTTGAGAAGTTCTACGACATTCTCAAGCGGTTATCAGTGAATATACCATTCTTGGAGGCTTTCCAAGAAATGCCGGGGTTTGCCAAGTATCTAAAGGATCTGATCGCAAAGAAGAGAACCACCAAGAATGAGGTGGTGAATATGACTCACCGGGTCAGCTCTATCATTGCTACAAATCCAATCCAGAAGAAAGAGGACCCGGGAGCATTTACTATTCCGTGCACTATTGGAGTGCGCAAATTTGCTAAGGCACTGTGTGACAATGGGGCCAGCATCAATCTAATGCCACTAGCCATCTACAAACAAGCTGGACTAGGAATGCCAAGGCCGACGAGCATGAGGTTGCAGATGGCTGACCGTTCAATCAAAAGACCAGTCGG
>MCJB01052601.1:16148-38223 GCA_002018475.1 Nicotiana obtusifolia | reverse complement strand
GATGAATGTATGTTACAGTACTCGAATCGATCAATTCTAGGCACTACGTCATTTTCTACTCCATATTATTTGTGGAATACTGGGAATGCCTCAAAACCCGAGGAATTTAACCAGGAGTTGAGAAAATTATTGGATGATTTGCGAGGCCAAGCTGCAGGTGGTGGTCCCCTTCGAAAATATGCTAGTGGTAATGCGACAGGTCCAAATTTTCAGACTATATATGCGCTAGTGCAGTGCACTCCTGATTTATCTCCTCAGAATTGCTTCGATTGCTTAACTGATGCTTATGGAGATATGCCTAATTGTCCTTGCAATGGCAAGAGGGGTGGCAGAATCATAGGGACTAGGTGCAACTTCCGTTATGAAAGTGCCCGTTTCTTCAAGGAGGTGGCGTTAGAAGCTCCGCCACCTGCAGGTGAATTATATTTTTATTGTTCCTTCTGCTCATCCCAATTGCTGATTGTCCACTTCTAAACAACTATCGAAACATAATTAGGTAAATAAAAGTTTACTCTTTCTAATAGCTTACGCTTCAATATGGTAGTGAAGCAGACTAGGTTCTACGTTCAAATTTACATGCCTGTTAAAAGACATAATTAAGTAAATGAAAGTGTACCATATGTAATGGTCATACAATTCAACATTATCAACAAATTTTGACTTGTGTTGAAGAAGAGCATATTATATTTGTCATATTTAGTACTCCCTATGTATTACTTTTTTTAAAAAACCTGAAAAGGGAAGCAGAACAAGTGAATTGGAAGAGAAGATAGTAACTTATTATTCACACGAGGAGTGTTAAAAACTGATATTATGCTAATTTGAAGCGTTTTTGTAGGGAATGATGATAAAACAGTTCCAATAGGGAAGGATGATGGAACAGCTCCAACAGGGAAAGATGATAAAACAGCACGAACCGTCATCATCATCGTCGTGCCAATTGTTACAGTTGTTATTCTTATTGTTTGTCTTTCTATCATCTTTATGAAGATGCGAAAGAGGAAGCTGGTGGACGAAATTCAGAGTAAGCGCAAACTTCTGGGAATAACAAACTATGATTAAGGAAAGTTGAATTCTTAGGACCATGTTTCATTAATATGTTATATGCTATTGTTACTATGTTTGTGAAGGCATACGTGCAGATGATATTAGCACCGCAGAATCCTTGCAATATGATTTTTCTACAGTTAGAGCAGCAACAGATAACTTCTCAAATGCCAATAAGTTGGGACAAGGCGGATTTGGTCCTGTGTACAAGGTGATTAGGCTTAATTGATGCATAAGATGGATACTGAAGATTCATATAACTGACTCAAACTTGCTTGGGATTGAGTTGTTGTTGTTGTTTAATTCATAAGTTTTCAATTTGTGCTCGTTTGCTTCAGGGTAAGATTCCAAATGGAGAAGAAGTAGCAGTGAAAAGATTGTCAGCAGACTCAGGTCAAGGTGATCTAGAATTCAAAAACGAGGTCTTGTTGGTTTCCAGGCTTCAACACAGGAATTTGGTTAGGTTGCTGGGATTTTGCCTAGATGGAACAGAGAGACTTCTTGTCTATGAATTTGTTCCTAATGCAAGTCTTGACCAGTTTTTATTTGGTACGTATTACTTAATGTTTTGCCAGTGTAATTTTCACATGTTGTCTGGTTGTCTGCCTTATTTTCCGGAAAACTAATTCCAATTGTTACTCAACTTGTAAATTATATTTTTTATCTTGTTGCCAGATCCAGTTAAACGTAGGCAATTGGATTGGGAAAGGCGATCCAAAATCATAGGAGGCGTTGCTAGGGGAATTCTTTATCTTCATGAAGATTCTCGACTCCGGATCATTCATCGTGATCTCAAAGCTAGTAATGTTCTACTAGATGCAGAAATGAACCCTAAAATCTCAGATTTTGGCATGGCAAGGCTATTTACATTGGATGAAACTCAAGGCAACACAAGCAGAATTGCTGGGACCTAGTAAGTTCGACATCTCTCACTCGATAGACTGTTACTCCTTTAACAAACCAATCTGAAGGATTCATTATACATTTAGCAAGAATAAAATCTGTCTCGGGACAAAAGCAAATCTGTCCTTGAAATGTTACTAGAATTTTAAATATGGATTTTGCATGTCACTGTAATCTCTTGAGTGAGTTCTGGGAATGAACAGGCTAAATTTATTTCTGTCTAGCACAATTAGTTTTCCCGCATATGAATTCTCCTTGTTCAGAGAGGAAATTACATATCATCTCTTGGCAGCAAAATATAAGATGTAGGTCTTAACTTATCAAACTTGCAGTTGTCTTCACATTGCAGCGAGATACATTCTTACTAAGGAAAGGCGGAAAAAAGAAGCAGAAAGCAGAAACTACCCAGTTTGCAGTATAAATTGCAGCACAACTTTTTACAGTTTTCTAAGATCACTGAAAAAAATCTAAGTTCCTTAATGACCTTTACATGTAGTCTGACTTTAAAATCACATAGTACCCAATTTTGACATCTTATTTGAGATTTGCTTATCCCATTGTTTGGACTACTAAACTCCAGAATTGAAATTTTGGCCTTTTTACCTCAATCTGTTCATGTGAAGTGCAACACATATTTGTACAAAAACGAAAACAAAAAACCCTTAACGATTCAATCGTATCTTAGTTGGAAAATGTCATGTAACTCTTGTTTTTGTTTTCCAGTGGATATATGGCACCAGAATATGCGATGCACGGACAATTTTCAGTCAAGTCAGATGTTTTTAGCTTTGGAGTACTAGTCCTAGAAATTTTAAGTGGCCAAAGAAACACTTGTTTCAGAAATGGAGAATCTATGGAAGACCTTCTGAGCGATGTAAGTAACTAGATTAATCAATCAAGTAATCCAAAATCCAAACAAGTTGGGACCTGCTTCATGCATTATTATATGAAAAACAAGAATCAATTACTCCTACTTCTTTTTTTTCAAATTCACCCTTACCATTTCAACTAGTGGAGGTAGTATGAGATATGATTTCGTATGATTCAAGAATTGAACTATGACAGGCTTGGTCTAACTGGCGCGAAGGAACAGCTGCAAATTTGATAGACCCCATGTTGAGGGGAAGCACGGGACTGGTTCGTGACATAATGAGATGCATCCACATTGCTTTATTGTGCGTTCAAGAAAATGTGGCAGATAGACCAACTATGGCTGCAGTAGTTCTCATGCTCAGTAGCCTCTCTTTGAGTCTTCCAATGCCTTCAGGGCCTGCATATTATATGCACAACGACATTAGCCCAGAGATTTCCCTTATTCAAGAATACAATTCAAGAATGTCAGAATCTGGTGAACTAGCCAAAAGTAAATCTGTTTCTTCATCACGAAATGAGGCGTCGATGACTGAGTTATACCCTCGTTAACATTCTTAGACATAATAGCCTTTTCTCTGAGTTTTCTCATTTACTTTTTTATTTTGTTCCAACTCCAATTAGTTTGGGGTTGAGAGTGAGTGATTGATGACTTTCAGTTTCAATTTGTTTCACAAGTATTACTCCTAATTACACTAAAAATGGTGGAATTTTTCCTATTGTTATAAAAGTGCATTTTTCATATTGTTCAGACTGGTTATCTAAAAACCTGAAGCATTTTTAGACTCACCAAACTGCATCTTACTCTCCAACCAGTCGCTTCTATAGGTCCTCTTCTTTCTTAATAGTGCTTTTTATGAAAGTTATTTGTCTTCTTTTACTTTGAAAGAATGTTAACAGTGTTAATTTTATTTGATTCTTTTTAACAAAGTAGAAATACTATTAATAGTACTTTCTTTCTTTTTTTCATTTCAATAAATGAGTATTTTCTCTTCATGATATAAATTTTTTTTTTTTTTTACAAAAAATTTACTTTGTTTTCATGATGTAAAAAAAGTATTTTCTTTCATTTGAACAAAATGAGTATTTCATTTTCATGATGTAAAAAAAGTATTTTCCTTTCATTTCGACAAAAAATGTACTTTATTTTCATGTTATGGAAAGATTACTTTCTTTTCAACCAAAAAAAGAGTATTTTCTTTTAGTTATGGAGTACAAATTTCAATGTTATTTTTGTGTAAAAAAGTAAAGCAGCACATTAGCTCTTAGGGTTTGTGTGAATTTTTAGAAGAATAATTAAATTCTTGAAGAAAATAGAGTCGTAAAAATGTTGGGTATTTTTTGTGTGTGTGGATGTTTGGGGGAGGGAGGGGGAGGGAGGGGAGCACAAGAAATATGGGGACTTGGGGGAAGGGGGTGAGGAAAGTTGTATAAAAAATTATTTTCCTAAAAATTATTTTTTACTCTCTAATTAAGTAGTTGAAAATATTTTCGGGAAAATATTTTTCACTCACCAACCAAACAAGGAAAAATAAGTGATAAATGACTTTTAGTCTGACTTTTGTTGACATGGAACTCCATTAGTTTGGAGGGGTATAAATGAGCTACTTTGTTAATAAATGGAAGATAAAATTATTTTATTTCTAACCGTTCATGGACATTTTTGGCCTTTATGCGAAATTAACTAAGGCTTCGAACCAATTGGGCCAAATGGGGATTCTATGTGCTGATAAGTCGGTTACAGTGTAATACCTGAACTGGACACTCCAATGGCAGGACAAATTCAGTCCTAAAACCTGTTAAATTGGAAATGGTTACACATCGGTTTAATGTTAAGTTTCTTGCATTATAAACACGTAATAAGCTATTTCCTATTTAAGAGGTTTGAAAGGTCTAAGTAGCCCTGTAATATAAGGGAACACATATTCAGCTTATGTGTAAAGAGAGATATCTTATGTATGTAAATGTAATAAAAGTGATAGGTTCATAAAATTAAACCCACAAAACCATTTGACCCAATCGAGGAAATGGTCCTTCACGGAGACAGATCAAAGAAAGTTGGATGTGGAATAAATGTAGTGAAAGAACTGAAAGGTCCCTACATTTTATGGAACTGAAGTAAGAGCCTCCACAAAAACGCGTAATTTTAAACTCCTTTTTGAAAATTTTCGATTATTTCAGAAGTTTCAAAGCCTTGAAAGCACCTCTCAATAACTCTCCTTTATTTTCCATCGACTTCATATGCAGAAAAGTCAGAGTCCAATGACAAAAGGCTGTGAAGACTTCAAAGACTGAAAATCCGGATTGAATCTCCTAGCAAAATGAGCACGGCCATTCTATTTATATTATACCACGTTAAGCTGGCTTTTGAGTAGATGTGGATGGGGAAGATAGCTATGAGTTTCTTGAAATGGCTGGTCATTCTAATATTCCACTTTTACTACCTTGTCGACCTCGGCATAGCACAGCCTAATTTCGCTTTTCAATCTCCATGTGAAGGTAATGAGACAGAATACTCTCCAAATGGTGCATATGGCACAAACCTTAACACAGCCCTCTCCTCTCTTTCACGTAACATAGATAGTGATGGGTTTTATAATACTTCCATAGGCCAAGATCCCAACAAGGTTAGTGTCATCGCGCAGTGCAGAGGAGATGTCGATTTACAAGCATGCCGTGATTGTATAAAAATGCAACTCGCTTGATTTTAAAGGTATGTCCTCACAAGAAATCCGCCTTTGGCATTTATGATAAGTGTCTGATAAGGTATTCGAACGTGTCCTTCATCGGCACCGTCTCAACTGACCCAAAGAACATTTATTATTTCAACAAAAATTTCTCCGACCCACAATTGTTCTTTAACCAATATCTGACACCCGTGTTGGAAAATTTACGAAGTCGAGCTTCAGAGGGATGGAAGCGCAAGTGTGCTGCTAATATTACTAATGCCCCTGATTTTGTGACGATATATGCACTTGTACAGTGCACAGCCGATTTATCAGCTGACGATTGCTTCAATTGTTTGACCACTGGCTATCAAAATTTACCTGGTTGTCCGTGTTATGCAAAGCAGGGCAACTACTATTTGATGCCCAGCTATATTATTCGGTATGAACCTTACTCTTTCTTCAACGAGTCATTTGCTGAAGCTCCGCCACCCTTATGGCCATCGCCGACACCTGCCTCGTTGCCAGTGCCACAACCAGGTATTTGAAATCCTTATGGAATTGTTAGCCACTTCATCTTTGTATTCAGCTTCTGGGGACACGCTATTCAAGTCGGGCGTCTTATAGTATACTATATTGATCTCAATTATCTGTGACTTGAGAGGCCAAAACATTTCTAGAATACTGCAAGTATACAAAAGTTCAGATGTAAGGTGCATATGTATAATTAACCGGATTAACTGAATTATTAACCATAATTTTACTCATATACCCTATGGTGCTTGTAATTAGGTCATTATACCCAAAAGTTCAGAATTGCTTCGATTTTTTAACTGGCGCTTATGGAGATATGCCTAATTGTCCTTGCTATGGCAAGAGCGTTGGCAGAATCATAGGGACTAGGTGCAACTTCCGTTATGAAAGTGCCCGTTTCTTCAAGGAGGTGGCGTTAGAAGCTCCGCCACCTGCAGGTGAATTACATTTTTATTGTTCCTTCTGCTCATCCCAATTTGTTGATTGTCCACTTTTAAACGACTATCGAAACATAATTAGGCTAATAAAAGTTTACCTTGTCTAATAGTTATGCTTCAATATGATAGCGTATTGGATGAGGTTGCGGGTTCAAATTTTATAAGCCTGTTTAAAAACATAATTAAGTAAATGAAAGTATACCATATGAAATGATCATACAATTTAACATTATCACATAACAAATTTTGACTTGTGTTGAAGAAGAGCATATTATGAGATTCGATTTCGTATGATTCAAGAATTGAACTATGACAGGCTTGGTCTAACTGGCGCGAAGGAACAGCTGCAAATTTGATAGACCCCATGTTGAGGGGAAGCTGGTTCGTGACATAATGAGATGCATCCACATTGCTTTATTGTGCGTTTAAGAAAATGTGGCAGATAGACCAACTATGGCTGCAGTAGTTCTCATGCTCAGTAGCCTCTCTTTGAGTCTTCCAATGCCTTCAGGGCCTGCATATTATATGCACAACGACATTAGCCCAGAGATTTCCCTTATTCAAGAATACAATTCAAGAATGTCAGAATCTAGTGAACTAGCCAAAAGTAAATCTGTTTCTTCCTCACGAAATGAGGCGTCGATGACTGAGTTATATCCTCGTTAACATTCTTAGACTTAATAGCCTTTTCTCTGAGTTTTCTCATTTACTTTTTTATTTTGTTCCAACTCCAATTAGTTTGGGGTTAGAGATTGAGTGATTGCTGATTTTGTGTTTCGCGCTAGGATTTGATCTGATTCATAAGTAACAATTTTTTGGTTTGAAAGATAATTACACTAATATACAATTGAACCAGATGGCCCCCTTAGTAATTAATATACAATACCGTTCCATTTGAAGCGAATATTTTTACTTTTCGAGAGTCAAATTATATAAACTTTGACCTACATTTGAAAATGTATTTTTTTTAATCATATTGCTATTAGATGAATTGTAAATTATAATACTTCTCATATAGTTTTTAAATATCTAAATTTTGAATATTGAACTAATCTAATCTAATTTAGCTTCAAACATTTCAAATTCTCAAAAAGAGAAAATGTTAATTTTAGACATACTAAAAGAAATTATTGAAATAACCTGAAAAGGGATGCAGCACAAGTGACATGGGTATGAGAAGCTAACTCGGGCCTTTTAATTATAGGTGACAAATGGGTTTTAAAATTGAGTTGGGGTAACTCTAGTTTTTTTAATTGAGTAGGGGTGATAAACTTTGGATTAGTGATTAGGGAGTTTTGACTCACCCCAAAGTTATATTTTTAACACTTTAACCCAAAGCTTTATTTTTTACACTTTACCCTCAAGTTTTATTTTTAACACTTTGACCCAACCCATATAAACCCTACAGAGCAAGAAAAAAAAACGCGCCAAATCTGTTTGCCTACGCCGTTTCCACCATTTTTGGCTCTTCTTTTTTGCTTCGTTTCTTCTTCTTCTTGCTTCTTCTTCTTCTTCTTCTTCTTCTTCTTCTTGACTGGATTTTGCTCAAGAAAGAGAAAAAACAAGACCACCTGATTTTGCAATTTTGTTGACTGGATTTCATTCATATAGCACTGGGAATTACTTCATAACTCATTCCATTGTTCTTCTTTCTTCTTCTTCTTGTTCTTCTTGTTCTTCTTCTTCGTCCGCCATTATTGCTCAAGAAAGAAAAAAATGTGACCACCCGATTTTGTAATTTTTTGACTGGATTTTGTTGGTGTAGCACTGGCAATTACTTCATAAGTGTTTTTTGCTCATTTGGTAAGTACAACAATGCTGTTTTATTTTGATTTTTCACCTGAGTATAAATCTAATGCCCATCTCCATTGCCTCATACGAATTAGAAGAAGGGCTTCATCTACATACTAAAGTAAAAAGTAGTAAAACAGTTAGTTACCTGCTGCAACAGATTCAACAGATTATGCACTTGTTGCAACAGATTGGTAACTTGTTGCAACAACTATTTAACTTGTTGCAACAGATTATCTACTTGTTGCAATAACATACTGAATCAGATAGATATATACAAGTGTTGAAACTTACCTAATCCTCCCACCAAATCTCCATGCTTGTCAAAGCCTTGAAGTCTGCTGCTCCAAATTCATGCATTGAGTACAAGGTTTTCCCACTCTTTTTGGACTTGATTGCAGTCTCAACCTTTTTCTTTCTTTGGGCATGTACAAGCTTGAAAATGCCCACATTCTTTAGCACTTTTGGCCCAACATCAAGAAGAGGAGTCTCAATTGACTTACTGGGAGTAGCAATAGATTTTCTTGATCTAACTGATTCAAGTGCCTTGGCAATTGCTTTGCCCCTCCTCCGAAGATGAACAGGAGTATAAGGTGAAGAAAGATTCTTTGATGGATTGATACCCCTCTTGGATATCAACCTCTGGATAGAAGAGCTTGTGGTTTCTTGGGCCTGCACTAATTCCTCCACTTTTCTAATCAAATTATCCATTTTGTCCTTGCAAGTAGTGCACTCACAAGCACATGAGGGCACCTTAGTGGTACCGGCACCAACATCAGCAAATCTTCTACTACTCAATCCACCACCACTAAAATTACCACCAAATTCGAAAAATTCACTAAATCTAGCAACTGGAGTAAATCCACCAATATTAGCATCATCATCTCTTAATTTTTCCCCAGCAGTACTTGCCGGGACATCACTACTACCACCACCACCACCAACATCAACAGGCTGAACAACACTACTAACAGCATCAGCACCACCAACATCATCAGCAGCAACATCACCACCAGCACCACCAACAACATGACCACCACCACCACCACCAGCTAAAACATCATCAACCCTAGTGATGGCTGTTACTCCAGCCAATTCCCCTTTCAACCCATCAATCAATCTATCAGGCACAGATTTTATGGGCACAAAAGTGACAAGGCATGGCATCTCCAACTCTCTTATTGTTGGGACAAGCCATGGGTGCACAACCTACAACAAGAAAGGAGATATATCATAATGGTGCTAAATCACCAAAAACTAAACCTATTTAAAACAAGTTATCAGGTTGTTGCAAAAGGTTACACATCTGTTAGAAACTAAACCAACAGATGGGTAACTTGTTGCAACAGGTATCTCATCTGCTGGCAATTTTTCAACAGATGGGTAACTTGTTGCAGCATGTTACTTATCTGTTGAAAATTAGTTGATCATCTGTTGGATATTGTACAACAGATTAGTAATTTGTTGCAACAGATTATTGTACTTGTTGTAAAAACTTACTGTAACAGATTCAGAAGTTATCCAATTACCAAAATAAAGTGATATGTTGCAACAGCTGTGGTACTTGTTGGAAATTGTCCAACAGATTGTCAACTTGTTGTAGCAGGTTTATAATCTGTTGGATATTGTCCAACAGATGGATAACTTGTTGCAGCAGGTTTATCATCTGTTGTAAAAAACTAGTTGCATGTTATAACAGATTCATATGTTAGGTAACTTGTTGCAACAGGACATTGTCCAATAGATGCATAACTTGTTGCAACATATGCATATGTTGTTGCAGCAGATTATAAAAGTTGTTGCAACAACTAGTCATCTGTTGTGTTCTAATGCTTACAGCTTCCTTAGGGGGGTTGAAAAGGTCGACACTCAATTTTGTGTTGTTCTTGGCAGCGAGCCATCTAAGAATTCTTGGATAGGTAACTTCTTGGGAGTATTCCTTGACTTGATGCCTGAGGTGAGGAATGGCTTCAAATGCCCAAGTCTAGAAAAAAAGATGCCATCAAAAATCAAAATAGTGATTGAAATTTAAAAAAAAAAAAGTTAAAACATTGAAGAAAATTTACCATGAAAGCCCAAGGGAAGCCATATAGATTTTGTATCTTCCCCGTTGGCTTCAAATCCTTCATCAAATATTCAACAGCCAAGCTAAAGCTTTGAAACCCCAGGTATAGTTGTTGAAGGCATCATAGTCCTTAGCAAGTTTAATCAATCCAAGCGGTATGTTGTAGTTTACGTCTCTTGTCCAAAGAACATTGTGCACAAACCAAACTAAGCACAGTGACTCCTTCTATTTTTTTGAGAAAGTTTTGGACTCCAAATCTTGCAACAATTTCTTGTGAGTGTAGCTCTTTCCCACTAAGTCTACTAAGGAGACGTCATTCTTAGCTTTGGAACCCTTTGCTTTCTTGGCTGCCTTGGGAGTCCGGGCTGGCTTGGTTAATACAACAGTAGGAAGAGGTTCACAAGGATAGCATCTTAATCCGGTAACTATGGCAAACTCCTTCATGCCAAAGCAAACCGGTATGCCATAGTAATTGATCCAAATCTCATCATTTCTATCACAAATAATCTTGCGCTTCAAAAGCTCAGAAACCATTGTCATTGGAAATCGGGCACCGGTATCTTCAGAAAAATCTAAATAGGGCCCAAAGCAGCTAGCCCTAAAGAAATTCTCCAACCCCTGCTGTCGGAGAATGCCCCTGAAGGTGTCAAAGGCCTTGCCTATGGTTGATCTAACCACAAAATCACCGGACAAATTCTTATTTTCATTTAGCGGCATTTTTAATGCTGAAACTCTTAACGACCTCCTCAATCGAAGGTTTATTGGGATCTGTGACAATACTAAAAGACTCAAAAAGATTGGCATTCACATTATGTTTCCTTTTTCTTCTTAACTCGGTCAAGGTCTGATCTGTTGATTCTTCTTCGTTTTCATTACCATTTTCAGTTTCTGCATCTTCTTCACCTCCTTCATCCCCTTCTTCTTCATCTCCTTCTTCTTCACCTACTTCTTCTTCATCTCCTTCTTTTTCATCTCCTTCAGCATTTTCTTCATTTTCTTCATCTCCTTCAGCAGATTTTTCATCATCTTTTGCACTTTCTTTTCTAGTTTCTTCACTTTGTTCATTTTTATCACTTTCTTCTTTATGCCCAACAGAGGTTTCGTGGGTTTCCTCTCTTTCTGAAGCCCCAGTTTCACCAATTCTTTCCTCATTTGTTGATCGACAAATAGCAGTCACAAGTTTATCTAATGGTGTTTGCACCTTAGCTCTTTTACTACTTTCTCCCTCAGTTGGTTTCTCTCCTTTTCTTTTAACCGGAGCCATTTTATCTACACAAACAAGATAGAAAAACAGTTTTAATTGGTTAGTGCAACACTCAAAGTAAAAGGGAAAAGGAATATGTTGCAACAAGTAATCAGTTGTTGCAACAGATTAAGAATATGTTGCAACAAAATACGAAGCTGTTGCAACAACTTATTACTTGTTGTGGCAGAATATTAATCTGTTGGAAATAGAAAAACAGTAGCAACAGCTTAGCAACTGTTTTGATTTCTTGCAATAGCTTGTTAATATGCTACAACAACTGCTTCAGTTGCTGCAAAAACCTAAACAATTCTTTTGATTTTATCCAGCAGCTGTTGGATAAAATCAAAACTTTTCCTAAACCACAGCATGACAGCAACAACAACAGCAAAAACATCTAAATTTAACTACAAAACATTATATTTCACTACAAACACACAACCATCACAAATCTCACTCACAGCTTAAACAAAATACACCAAATAGGATTTCTTTTTAACCATGCAACCTCAGCAGATGTTTGCAACTGTCAAACAAGTGCTGAATTTGCTGCAACAGGTAACCTCAGTTGTTGGAAAACATCAACAAAATTGCAAGCCTTTTTTTCCGAAACAACAAGGATAAGAAGAACAAAAACAGCACCAAAAATCATAATTTCACAACCACAACCACTATTTACAAACTCACAAACCCCAACAAGTGTAACAAATACACGAAACTACAACAAAACAAATAACATTCAAGAAAAACTCATGCTCTTCTTCATCTTCTCTAACCAAAATCATCATTTTCAAACTCTGATTTCAAAACCCTAACTTTTGAACCAAGTGAAAAAAAAAGTTTACCTGAGGATGAATAGAGAAGCAACAGCAATGGAGAGAGAGAGAAATGAGTAGCAACAGCAATGGAGAGAGAGAGAAATGAGCAGCAACAACAACAATGCAGAGAGAGCAACGAGCAGCATCAATGGTGGTCTCCGGTTTTTTACAGTAGCAACGGAGAGAGAGAGAGACGGAACCGAGAGAGGGGCACTGGGAACTGAAAAACTGCTTTTTCTTTTTGAAATAAAATGAACAAATAGTTGGGGGAAGTGGGGGGAAGTGGGTTGGAAGGAATTTTTATATAATGTGTGTGGGTTTGAAGAAGTTTTTGTATAATATTTATGAACTTTTGTGTATTTTGTACCATTTCTAATTATGAGACTTTTTTGTCGCCATAAGTTAAATGTTCCGTCTCACTGGGTAATGCTAAAAAGCTGAGATTAATGCTAACTTGAAGTTTTGGGGGGAGAAAAGGATGATAAATCCGCTCGAATCATGATTGCAATCATTGTGCCAACTGTTACAATCGTTATGCCTATTATTTATATTCCTGTCATCTTTATAAAGAGGCGAAAGAGAGCTGGTGGACGAAATTCAGAGTAAGAGTGGTACATAGACAATTCAATTTAATAAGTGTATTCAGTTAAGCCATGAGATGATCCTTCTAAAGCATAGCAAATGATTCAAACCCAAAAGGCTGCTTATCCCAGTTGCAGGTAATCTTTTTTTTTTCCTCTAAAAAATGCATGTGCTACGTCACAACACTTGGAAATCTAACCACATCATCCCTACACTTTCTCCTTAGCATGCCAAAAATCAGTGCAACTCCAGAAAGACAGATATGTTACTCAAGCGTTATGTCGAACAAGTGGTGTGCATTCTTTCAGCGTGCTTGTATGTGAGAATCGGGCAAAGATGTGCCCTTTAAAAAGCAGGGAAAGCAAAAGATAGGAGGGGGAGCAGATTGTAGATGCAGAGCGCAAAAATCAGGGAGTTACCTGGTGGCTCGCTTCTTACCTTAAACAGGGGCAGAGCTAGCATTCGGTTTGTAGGTTCCGTTAATCATTAGTAACTTTGGTTTCAAATCTTGTATTTGTAAATTAATTAATATATGCAAATTAGAACCAAATAACTTAAAAGGGTTCAACTCTTGAATCCATAAGCTTGAAGGATCTGTTGCCTCTAAATGCCTTCCTGTATTTTACTTCTCTCGCTAAAGGCTCTCGACTAGAGTCCCCTTAGCCCAGGCATCAGCTTTGCATAATTCTCAACTGACCAGTAGGTCTAGCACTTCCTAAGCAAGCTCTTACCACAATGTTACTTTTTTGTGCCCCATTTTCTTTCCACATTCTTGAGCTCACTGTGATTCCAAATTGCTACATGATAAAATAAAATAAAAAGGAACTATTATTTCTTTAATATTAAGCATATAGTTGGAAATGAATAACATATTTAGTATTGAATTCCTAAAGTTACTATAATTTTGAGTCAAATTTTTTTTTTTTTAAAAACCCCTGTAATATAAGGAAATAAAATTTCAAACTTTAGAAAAGGTTGTAAGTCTGAAATCCTATCACAGATAAAAGAAAGTTCGATGTGGTAATATATTCAACGAAAGAACTGAAAGGTCCCCACATTTTTTGGAAATGGGAGAAGAGCCTCCACAAAAACGCGTTATATTGAATTACTTTTTGAAAGTTTCAAAGCCTAGAAAGCAACTGCCAATGATATATCTTCTCCATAATTAGTATCACCTCCCATCCTTTTCAATGCTTTTAATCCTTTCATATTGTCCAGTGACTTCATAAGCTGAAAAGTTAGAGTCAATCTTCCACTAACAAAAAGTTGTGAAGACTTCAAAAACTGAAATATCAGATTCAGTATAATCCTCCTAACAAAACGAGCACAGCCATTCTCTTTAACTGTCTCTGAAACGCTAATTAAGCTTTGCGTAGATTGGGCAGACAGCTATGGGTTTCTTGGAATGGCTGGTTATTCTAATATTCCAATTTTACTACCTTTTCGACCTCAGCGTAGCACAGCCTAATTTCATTTCTTATGTATGTGCAGATAATAGTAATAAGACTTAGTTCTCCCCAAATGGTGCATACGACACTAATCTTAACACACTCTTGTCCACTCTTTCACGGAATATGGATAGTTATGGGTTCTATAACACTTCCATAGGCCAAAACTCTGACAAGGTTAGTGTCATCGCGCAATGCAGAGGAGATGTGGAATCACAAACATGCCGTAATTGTATAACTAATGCTACTCTTAAGATTTTAGAGGTATGTCCTTACAAGAAATCGGGCTTTGGTTATTATGATGACTGTACTTTACGATATTCAAATGAGTCCATCATAGGCACCGTGCAAAATAACCCTTTGGTTTATATATATAACACGGCAAATGTCTCGAGCCCCGACGAGTTTATGCAAGAAGATCTAAGAACCTTGTTGGAAAGTTTACAAAGTAAAGCTTCAGCAGGAGGTAAACGCAAGTTTTCTAGAAATAGCATTCGTGGACCTGATTTTCAGACTATACATGCACTTGTACAGTGTACTGCGGATTTATCAGCCGAAGAATGCTTCAACTGTTTAAGAACTGGTTATGAAAGATTACCTAGCTGTCCATGTTATGGAAAGCTGGCTGCCAATGTTTTGATGCCCAGCTGCAATTTTATATTTCAAGTATACCCTTTTTCCAATGAGCTACCGACTGAAGCTCCGCCACCCGTATGGCCACCGCCACCGTCACACTTATGGCAATCACCATCGCCACTGCCACCACCTCCACCACCATCAGGTAAGTGAGATCTTTACAGAATTGTTAGTCACTTCTACTTTTAACCTCTCCGTCTTTCATATTTTAAATTCCATGTTGGTCGAACAATAAGGTTATACTGGCGTATTACCTGACATTATTTCTTTACTAAGTCGACCAAAAGTGAACCCCAAAGAAAAAAGCTCATTGGAATTCCTCCTAGAATTATGGGATTGCTAAGTCTATCGGGAGCAAATATATGGATGATTCTAGATCCAATATTAATTATAATTGAATAGAGACCACGGATATCAAAATGAGACAATGTGTCACCTATCAAAGTAAGAACTTTAGGAAATGAAGACAATAAGAAAATGGGGAAGAGCCAAATAACATTTCTTCATTTTTTCTTTTCTTTTTTGAAGCTGTGACTGAAGCCATCTGTCCATCATTGTTCCCTCATTATCTCAGTCTATCCATTTCCTTGTCGAAAGAGACTTGACTTTTTAAAGCTGTGACAGAAGCTATAGAACCCAAATTGCTTTTTGAATTGGAGAATGATATATATCTCTAGGACCGAAATGTAGAAAAATGTTGGGGCATTTGGCTAGAAGGCAATATGTGAAGAAATATTCCTTAACTTTGTACAGCTTCTCAAATCTGCGTATTGAGAGAAGGAGAAGAGAGAAAGGAGGGGACGGGAGAGAAGGACACTGGAGAGAATCAGAGGGAGGGAGGGATTGTTGGGTGAGCCGGTATTGAGAGAAGGAGAAGAGAGAAAGGAGGGGACGGGAGAGAAGGACACTGGAGAGAATCAGAGGGAGGGAGGGATTGTTGGGTGAGCCGGCCAGGGACTGGAGCTGGGGCTATCAAACTAAGTTGGGTTTTGGGAATTTTGATGAAAGACAAAAAAAGTCCCTACGTTCTGGGCACGAAATTCATAAAACATAGAAAGACTTTTGCAATTTGTAAGCTTAAAAAATCCACAATATATTTGTGTAACTATAAAACTTTTAAAAACTTGTAATATTAAATATACCGTAATATTTGTGTGGCAATAAAAGTTTCTCATTACGTGTAAAATGGGAAGTTCAATTTAAATTGCTTGAAGGGGAGCCTTGGCGTAACTGGTAAAGTTGCTGCTTGACCAGGAGGTCACGGGTTCAAGCCGTGGAAACAGCCTCTTTCAAAAAGGCTGCGTACAATAGACCCTTGTAGTCCGGCCCTTCCCTGTCCCCGCGCATAGCGGGAGCTTAGTACACCGAGTTGCCCTCTCTATTTAACGATGGAGTTTTGGTAATTAACGGCTACCAGCACACTAATTTGAGGCGTGTTTTTGTAGTAACCGCTCGAACTGTCATCATTATTGTTGTGCCCACTGTCACGGTTGTTATTCTTATTGTTTGTACTTTTGTCATCTTGAGGAAGAGGCAAAAGAGGGAGCAGCTGCTGAACCCAATCGAGAGTAAGGCGTAATTTATTAATAGACAATGATTAAGGAAAACTGAAAATTTTAAGACCATGTTTCACTAATTTATTGTATGCCTACTACTACTACATTGGTGAAGGCATGCATGGGGATGATACTAGTACTGCAGAGTCCTTGCAATATGATTTTTCGGCAATTCGAGCAGCAACAGATAACTTCTCAAATGCTAATAAGTTGGGACAAGGTGGATTTGGTCCTGTGTACAAGGTTATTTAGCTTACTTATTGTTGCAAGAGTTTAACTTTTATTGTGTAAAAATTCTCAACACTCTCAATGTAAATAAGGTAAGTCCTTGTAATTTGTTCTGATATGTTTCAGGGTAAGCTTCCAAATGGACAAGAAATAGCGGTAAAAAGATTGTCAGCAGGTTCAGGCCAAGGTGATCTAGAATTCAAAAACGAGGTGTTGCTGGTTCCCAGGCTTCAACACAGGAATTTGGTTAGGTTGCGAGGATTTTGTCTAGATGGAACAGAGAGGCTTCTTATCTACGAATTTGTTCCTAATGCAAGCCTTGACCACTTCTTATTTGGTATGCATTAACTTTTTGTTTACCTGCTAGTCTAATTTTTCTACTCTGTCAATATATAGAAGTTATACTTTTCATAAAATATGGAGCTTGAGCATCAATAATTTATGTTCTTCGTTTAATGTTCGTCCAATGAGAAAACAGATTCGGTTAAACGTAGGCAATTGGATTGGGAAAGGCGATCCAGAATCATAGGAGGCGTTGCTAGGGGAATTCTTTATCTTCATGAGGATTCTAGGCTTCGGATCATTCATCGGGATCTCAAAGCTAGTAATGTTCTACTAGATGCAGATATGAATCCTAAAATCTCAGACTTTGGCATGGCAAGGCTATTTACATTGGATGAAACTCAAGGCAACACAAGCAGAATTGTTGGGACCTAGTAAGTTTTACATCTCAAATGAGAGACCGTTATTTTTCATATCGTTTCGAAGGGTTTTTTTAACCATTTAGCTAGCAAGAACAAAAACCTGGAGACTACTCGTAAAAAAAATCATTCCTCGAAATGTTACTACAATTTTTAAGATGAACTTTAATTTGTTAATGTAACTGCTTTCTAAATGGTTACCTTCAATTTTGTTTTTTCTTTTATGCACCTCAATTTGTCCAACTAGAATTTTAATCGTCCCTACAATTATGGTACCATATGCTAGAAAAGTCTTATAATTGTTGTTTCTCTTTTGCAGCGGATATATGGCACCAGAGTATGCAATGCACGGGCAATTTTCTGTCGAATCAGATGTTTTTAGCTTTGGAGTACTAGTCCTAGAAATTTTAAGTGGCCAAAGAAACACTTGTTTCAGAAATGGAGAATCTGTGGAAGACCTTTTGAGCTATGTACGTAACTTAGTTGATGGATCAACTAAACCTCAATGCCAAACTAGTTTAGGCCATTTTCATGCATATAACACTTTTACACTGCTAGTATATAGAAGTTAAACTCTTGAATCATAATGTCACAGGCTTGGACAAACTGGCGTGAAGGAACATCTTCAAATTTGATAGACCTCATATTAAGGGGAAGCTCAGGACTAGTTCGTGACATAACGAGATGCATCCACATAGCTTTATTGTGTGTTCAAGAAAATGCTGCTGATAGACCAACCATGGCAACAGTTGTTCTCATGCTTAGTAGCCTCTCTCTGAGCCTTCCATTGCCTTCAGGGCCTGCATACTCTATGCAGAATGATGGTAACCCGGAGAATTCGCTTATTCAAGAATACAGTTCAAGAACGTTGCGTTCATCACAAAATGAGGCGTCGGTAACTGAGTTATATCCTAGATAATCGTCTTGTATTCAATTGCCTTTCGTTTGAATGATGAGATGCATGATATGTGGAGGCAGCTGTCAATGATAAACGAGAAACTTGAAACTAAAGCCTCAGAGATTAAACCAATATGCTCTTGTGATTTGCTCCCTTCCCCCCTCCTAGTCTAGTGGTAAGCCTACGATGGAAAATGAGAAATAACTTGTTTATTTGACTTAGTATCCTCTTGGATTAAGTAAACATGTTACCATTAGTATTGTTTCTAGGTATTGTTTTTATCTGAATTCGTTTGTTTCTGTGTATGGTTTTTGTGTAATTGGTTATTGGATTAATGTGGAAAAATGTTTGTTGTGATATGAGTTGTTTGGATTGGCGTTGGATGGTGAACCTAAAAAAAACACAGTTTGTTAGCACGAATATCATATTCTTGACGACCGCACTCCAATTCTTGACATAACAATTGCAAAAAGCCATTTTCCAACTATCCAGAAATATCAACTTTCTGACTGAATTTATGTGAGATAGTTCAAAACTTCTTCTAGAAAAAATTAGATAATCAGCAGCGTAGTATCATATAATTATTTACCAAAATATGTAATTTTTGCTATGGCATATCTGTTACTCAACTCTGTTTCAATTTATGTGAACCTATTTTATTAGGCGCAGAGTTAAAAATGAAGTGAAGACTTTTAAAACTTAACCTAACAAATAATTATATTTGTTTGACCATAATTCTTTAGAAACTTATGGTCTTAAACATGTCTTATATATATATATATATATATATATATATATATATATATATATATGGCCATTGTAGCGTTTCATAGGGGTAAAATTGAAAATTTAGATTAAGTTTTTTTAATATTTAGAAATGGGTCATTCTTTTTGAATGGACTAAAAAAAATAAATTCACACAGAATGACGTTTTGGGCGGTGAGGTTCGTGTGGGCAACTTGCAAGGTTAATTGCTATGTCAATTCAATTAAATTACTTAAGAGGTGAAGATGTTTGTCCTGGGATATCTCGAAGTTAAAATTCAGGAGAAATCACTGTGGAGTAAAGCTATAAAATAAACAAGATACCACAAGTGAAAGATCAGTTGGATTTTCCTTGAAATCAGATAAAAGTTGAATCAAACGTTCAAAGAAGAGCAACTGGCAGCAAGAATTTTCGACCTCTTTGGCTTGTTCTCACCAAAATCACGTCTCCATCACCCCCATAAATTAGAGTTGTTGAATCCATTAATTAAGGCTAAGAGTCAACTTGTCAATGCCGGCCAAAGGAAAAACCCAAGTCAAGAGAGTTTACCAACTTTAGTTTTAGGCGTACTAATCACACATGTTTTACACTTAATAAAGCAATTTAATTATTGTGGTAACAAATTAAAGTAAGAATACATATTACTTCATCATAATTAAGATATTTTGAATTCATTTGTTTGATGTTAATACTCGGTGTAGATAAAAGAAAATGTTATGCCCGTAGAAGAATCAATCTCTTTCTTGCTTGATTAACTTGGTGTTTAGAAACTAGAGTTTTTCTGCTCTCTCCTACCTTGTAGTGGTGCGCCTCTTCTTAGATGTGAATTTCTTTATCGCGTACCCCTTTTGGCACATTTTTTTAGCTCCTAGCTGTGAACGCTAAACAATTAAAATTATTTGTTTTCGGAGTATTTGAATGTTTATAATTTATCTTTCTTTTAAAAATAAATATAAAAATGAGGCGTTGTTGCTAGCCAGGCTTCAACTTAGGAATTTGGTTAGGTTGCTGGGATTTTGTCTAGATGGAGCAGAGAGACTTCTAGTCTATGAATTTGTTCCCAATGCAGCCTTGACCACTTTTTATTTGGTATGGTTGCTTAACTTATATTTTAGGTGATTCGATAGTATAAGTTGTCACATAGGAGTTGAACACTATCATATAAATCGTTAGGAATTTAGACTTCGCATTTGTCATTGTGATCTCAAAGCTAGTAATTAATGTTCTTCTTTCTAGATGCAGAAATGAATCCTAAAATCTCAGATTTTGGCATGGCAAGGCTATTTGCACTGGATGAAACTCAAGGCAACACACACAGATTTGTTGAGATCTAGAGAGTTTTACATCTCTTATTAGATAGACTGTTATTTTTCATATCGCCAGGAAGAATTCTTTGACCATTTAGCTAACAAGAAAATAAACCTCGAGATGACAACAAACCTTTTCTCGAAATGTTACTAGAATTTTCAGGATTAATTTTGTTATGGTAATTGCTTCAGGAATGGTTACCTCAATTTTGTTGACTACAATTCTAAACACCCCTAAAATTAATACTAATTGTTCCAGATAAATAGCTATATACATTTATAATACTAATTATTCTAGATAAGTGGTCATATACATTTTTTTCTTCTCAATTTAGGGTGCGTTGGTATGAAGGAAAACATTTTCTGAAAAATATTTTCCCTATCAAGAGAATGAAAAATATTTTTCAAAATTCTTTCTAATTTTTCCACCTTATTTTCCATCCCCATCCATCCAAACCCCCACCCACCCCATCCTTGTCCCAACCTCCGCCCCCACTCTAAATAGAAATATTATTAAAAGTACTTTTTTTTCATGTTATAAATAGAGTACTTTCTTTCATTTAAACAAAATAAGTACTTTATTTTCATGTTCTAGAAAGAGTACTTTCTTTTTTAACAAAAAAAAAGTATTTTATTTTTAGTTTTGGAGCACAAACTTCAATGTTATTGTAACACTCTCAAATCTATAAAAGTTTCAAGACACGCAAAATATAAAATTTAATTTTTTTGATCTTGCCTTGAATGAATAAAAAATTATACTTCTATTACGGATTTAAACCCTTGTGATTGACTTTTGAGTTACTTCTCTATTTATAAATAATTGAATATACAATTAGAGAAATATTAATAATTTTAATATTATTAATTATTAAAAGGTATCATTAAATATTAGTTAAGTCACACAAAAAAAAAAAACAAAAAAAAAAAAAAAAAAAAAACAAAGGGGGGGAGGGGGACAACAAGCCTAAAGCCCATAAAGGGCTGTTGGAAGGCAAAAGGATTAAAAAAAAATCTTATATGAAAAACAGAACAAGTGTTTTGTTCACTCATGAAACAGAGAACCATCAAATAAAGGCAGCCTTACTGTTACGCGACGCCTTCCTGAGAGGCTTTGGAAGGGTAGCGTAAGGCTAGGCAATCGATGTCAGTACGATTGCCGTCCGCCAACTGAGGTCCCCTCCGCACGCTAGACTAGATTGTCAGTGCCGTGCGGGAAAACCAATTTCGTAGGCAACAAGAGAATTGAGAGCAGCGGAAGCTTTTGATGAATTTTTGATAATTGTATTGAAAATGCTGAAAGCTATTACAAAGCTAATGCGGTGTCGAGGGGGCGAGAGACCAGTACAGAGAATTGAATGCTTGCTGAAAATGTTTGAATGCTGATATCCCCCTAATAATGCTTAAAATAAATAAACCAAAATTACAAGAGTAGACCTAAATGAGCTCAAGGAGCACAATAAATATAAAACAAGTAAACCTATTCTATATTTACAATGAAAGGAACTTAGTCTTCTATGATGTAGAATAACTAAGTCCAATGGCAGCAACTTTGTCTTGAGGATCAGGGTCTACGCGCGCGT
>MCJB01052601.1:0-15992 GCA_002018475.1 Nicotiana obtusifolia | reverse complement strand
AAAGCCGCCCATGACATTCTCCCCCACCTGAGTTGGCGCCGTCCCCGGAGCCTTGTTTACCTGAAGATGATGATGATGTTGTGAGCGTCTGTTGGCTGGGAGGTCTGTTCCCCTCTGTTTTGTGGAGTGCTGATGAGGGTCTGCCTGACGCTCCATGTATTTGCGGAATGATTTGAGGCGACTGACATGGAACACTGGATGGATTTTCCACCAGGATGGAATGTTGACCTGGTAGGTGGCTTTCCCAAGGCGTTTTTCAATGGACATGGGTTCGATATATGGTCGCAATAGACGAGGGTCTTTGGCCTTGCCTGTGAATAAGCGTCGCTTTGGGACTTTTACCATCACTTTGTCTCCTGGCTGATATTGAGCAAAGCACAGGTTCTGTTCAGCATGCCTCTTGGCCCTGTTTTGGGCTTTGACGAGATAGCTCCGCACTATCTGCATGCTTGCTCCCATTCCTTCGAAAAGTTGGCAGCTTTATGCACTGTTGGCATGTTTGATGCATCCATCATTTGAGGGATTAGCGGTTGCTGTCCGATAATAATTTCAAAAGCGCTTTTGTTTGAAATGGCGCACTTTTGTGAATTGAAACACAGTTGAGCAGCATCCAAGAGCTTCACCCAATGTTGTTGCGACCCGGTTGCAAAGTGGCGGAGGTATTCCTCCAGCATGGCATTGAACTGTTCTGTTGGGTCATCTGCCTGATGATGCATGTTTGAGTTGTGGCTGACTGTGGACCCAAGACATCCAAAGAGTTGGGTTCAAAATTTGCTAGTGAAGCGTGAGTAGCAGTCACTAATGATGTGCTTGGGCATATCCCAATATTTGACAATGTGGGCAAAGAAGAGTCGAGCTGTATCCTCTGCCGATATGTTTTGTTGAGCTGGTATGAATGTTGCATATTTGGAAAACCGGTCTACGACAACCAAGATGGTCGCAAGCTCTCCGACCTTGGTAATCCTGTGATGAAATTGAGGGAAATGCTTTCCCATGATCTCTGCGGGGCAGGAAGCGGTTTCAAGAGTCCCGCTTTTGCTGGGCGATCCGACTTGCCCTTAGGACATGGTTGGCAAGTCTTCACGCGATGAGGGGCGTCATCAATTGCTTGGCGCCGATGATTTGATTTCTGATTCTTGAGGATAGGGGTATCCTGAACTTTGGGTTCATGTCTTTTGCCTCCCTTCCTCGACTGCATGGCTGAGATGTTTTCAGCAGCCATCTTTATGGGTTTGCATGGGATGACACGGGGTTTGGCCCCGTTTTCTCCAATCATCAGGAGCATATCAGCGAAGGGCACCGGTATGGTGTTGGTTTGTCTTAGGAATTCCAATCCCACTATCAATTCGAAGTCATCGATGATAGCTATGCGTAGGTTGAATCTTCCCTCGTATGGACCAAGCTTCATTGGTACCGCTTTGGCTTTTCCACTCAACGGCTGATGTGGTGAGTTGATAGCCTTGACACTGCCCTTACACTTTTTCACGGCCACACCGAGGCGCTCTACCTGAGATGAGGCTAGGTAGTTGTGAGTAGCACCCGTGTCTATCATGGCCCGGATGGGGCGACCGTTTACTTTCATGTCGACGAACATGAGGGTCCTATCTTTTATGGTGGGAGGCCTCTCATCCGCCTTCTCTTTCCCTTTCCTGGTGATCGGGGCTGTATGCTTCTTATGATTACCAGTGCTAGGTCCTGGTAAGGTGTCTGAGATGGAGCTAACAAGTGCACTGAAAGCACCCACTTGCTCCGCGTCGTCAGAGTCAGTGTCAGTGTCTGACCTATCTCCGACTGCCTGATGAGCGTTGATCTGTATGTTTGGGCATTCATTGTTCCAATGTGGCCCACCGCAATGACGGCATTCTGAGGGAGGCTTTCTCCCTTGATTGTTGTTGACTGATGCAACGGTGTTGTTGCTTGATGGAGGAGTCTTAGACCTGGATGCACTTCGATCTCCCCCATTTCTGATAGGGCCACCATGATTTGGTTGGCTCCTGTTGTATCCTCCTCGGATAGGCAGCTGGGGCCTGTCTTTTAGAGATGCCAAATGATAGTCCCCAAGGCATTCAACAGCTTGGATTGCCTTGGGCAGGGTATCTACCCTTTGTCGTTGCAGCTCTGCACGAGCATGAGGTTTCAAACCTTCTATGAATGCGAAGAGTTTGTCTTTGTCCCCCATGTCTCGTATGTTTAGCATGAGCGCGGAGAAATCCCGCACGTACTCCCGCACTGATTTGGTTTGCCGAAGTTCCCGCAGTTTCCTCCGTGCATTGTATTCCACATTCTCTGGAAAGAACTGTAGGCGTATGGCTGCCTTTAGTTCCGCCCATGTCTGTAGATGGTCCTCACCGGCCCTGATGGCTTCATATTTCACTCGCCACCAGAGTTTAGCATCGCCCTGGAGATACATGGCAGCAGTTTCTACCTGTTTTGCTTCGTCCAGGGGACCGACGGCATCGAAGTATTGCTCGATGTCGAATATGAAGTTCTCCACTTCCTTGGCATCCCGGGCACCGTTGTATGGCTTTGGTTCCGAAATTTTCAGCTTTTGTGGAGTAGGGGCGATGTTCATGGCACCCCCAATGTGATTGTCGGCTCCTCTGAGCAAGCCTTGAAGAGCAGCATTGACAACATTGAGCTGGCCTGTCAAGTTGTCTATGGTTTGCTGCATGGCAGTGATTTTGTCTGCCTCCTGTTCCCGTTGGGCCAAATCCTGCGCACGCTCCTGTTGGAGGTCATCGAATTTGCCATGAAGGGCAGCTGCCTCGACAGCTGCTGTTTGACGGTCATCCTCAGAGTCCCGACTGATGTTTGCAATGTCATTTTCGGCCTGCCGCATCCTGCGGTCCAGGTCGTCCAACCTTTGCTCTAGGCTGGCTTTTAAATCTGGCACGGTACCTACGATGGGCCGTAGTCCGTCAAGTGCTTGTTCGAGGATGGTGATCCGATCCCCTTGAGTCACCATGGTCAGAAATGGTGAAATGGCAACACGTTCCCTTGTCCGATGTTCGAGCCTAGGCTCTGGTACCAACTGTTACGCGACGCCTTCCTGAGAGGCTTTGGAAGGGTAGCGTAAGGCTAGGCAATCGATGTCAGTATGATTGCCGTCCGCCAACTGAGGTCCCCTCCGCACGCTAGACTAGATTGTCAGTGCCGTGCGGGAAAACCAATTTCGTAGGCAACAAGAGAATTGAGAGCAGCGGAAGCTTTTGATGAGTTTTTGATAATTGTATTGAAAGCTATTACAAAGCTAATGCGGTGTCGAGGGGGCGAGACACCAGTACAGAGAATTGACTGCTTGCTGAAAATGTTTGAATGCTGATACCCCCCTAATAATGCTTAAAATAAATAAACCAAAATTACAAGAGTAGACCTAAATGAGCTCGAGGAGCACAATGAATATAAAACAAGTAAACCTATTCTATATTTACAATGAAAGGAACTTTGTCTTCTATGATGTAGAATAACTAAGTCCAATGGCAGCAACTTTGTCTTGAGGATCAGGGTCTACGCGCGCGTTGCTGTCTGCGCGCGCGGCACTATTGATGATGGCCCGCGGCGGGGCGCTGGCACTTGTGCTTGGATCATGATGGATGCGCGCGTCCTTGGCTGTGCGCGCGGCATCGCTTGTCTGTGCGGCATTATTGACACTCGCAAGCCGCTGGGCGCCGGCAAGGAGTGTTAGTGGGGCGACAGAGGCACTTGCGCACTTGTCACTTGGCGCGGCCAAGACCACGGGGCCGACCGTGGCGCTAGGCTTTGAGAGGCTTGCTAGGACGCCACGGGGCGCGACCAAGGGGTCATGGGGCGAGGCTGGAAAGCCGCCCATGACATCACGCAGACAATGGAAGTTCTGGATTTCTTTACAAATCACTTGTTCTTGAACTCAGGTATTCAAATTTTCTATTTTCAATTATCCTACATTAGTAGTAGGTAAGAAGTGGATTGTTAGTTCCCTTCTTTCTCTATATCAATATTAAGTTTCATGTTTAGATGTGAAACTTTGAAATTAATTAAAGTGCATTGGTTGTTGTAGAATCGATTGTTTGATGGGTATAAATTGGATTGGGGCCTACGTATTAGCTCGGAAGTTTTGAGGTGAGTTGATATAACCCTTTACTAAAGTGGTTTAACTCACAAAAGCATACATACAAGCTGCTTGATAAATTGCTTAAAAGAGTCAATATATACTTAATTGGAGCGAGTGAGTACCTATTAAATTAGAATTGTTCTAGCTAAAATTTAGATGAGTTATTATGATATATGTGCATAAATTTTCAGATTTTTGTGTTATTCTTATATGCCATTTTCATGTTGAAAATTCATGAAGAAGCAAGAATTTTTAGAAATACTTTTGAATGTTTATTTCATACTTTATCCATGCGGCATTTAAGGAAACCAGAATGCGTATGTGTAGGTTGTTCCAGAAAAGATTTAGACTTGAATGGTCAAGAAAGTTGAGAAGTTGATTTTGATCCTAGTGAGGTCACATAGAACAATTTATTATTAAAGTAGTTTTGGGAGTATCCTCTATTCTGAGAAGGGGTCATCGTCCAGGCCAAGGGTCTAGATCAAAGTGTTGACTTCATGAAACTACTTGTGCCAAAGTAGGGAGCACACGAGCCGAGGGTCTTGTTGCTATGAATTTACCTAGCCAAGCTAAGGTATGATACATGAGCACTGAGAACCATGAAGCGAGTGGCACCTCGTGGATTGGGCCTATTCGATCAGATTGGGATCGAACTGTATCGATCACACGGTGACTAAGACAGAAATAAGTCAATATAGTTGGAACTGCCGAAGCATAAAGTGAAGTATTTATTTTTTAGATAAGAAAGAAAAAGAAAAGAATTTCTTTTAGAACATTCATAAACTGCTGTTATGCAATTATTTTAGAATTGTTCATAGAAGCTTTATGTTTTTCATGTATTTAGAATCTTTGATTGTAATATATATTTTATTAAAGTTTTATCCCCAGTTGTTGAGATTCACTGAGTACAATGGATGGTACTATCGTTCTCTTTTGGGAACCTGTGTTGGTCTGCGGTACACCGTAGGAATCGATTTTACAGGCGAGCAGGCTACAGGTTAGGACTTTCCTCACTTCCAGTGCTACTGGTGAGCTCCGCTTTTGTTCGTAGAGTACTCATTTGAGTCGTCATTATTTAGATATTTCTTTTTTTACTTGGAGAGATATCCAAAAAATCTCATGTCCTGAGCAGTGCGTCGGTTTATTAGTAGAGGCTTCATAGACACAGTCGGTGGTTTAAGATTCAAGTGTTTTTATATAACTTTGCAGTATTTCAGTAGTTATTACGAATAATTTTTTGGAGTTGGTTTTATTTTAGATATTCACAGTAATTAAAAGTATTTGGTTAATGTATTGCTTTGTTGCATATAAAATTTGAGGTTATAATAGTTTTGATAAGCGCAGATGGTTCGCTCGGTCAAATTTAGCGACCGGTTGGCGATCACAACTTGTTGAAAAAATGAGTCGTGACAAACTTGGTATCAGAGCATCCGGTTTATGGAGTCCTAAGGGTCTATGAAGCCGTGTCAGTAGAGTCTTATTTATGTGTATGAAGCGCGCCATACTTATAAATAGGAGGCTACAAGCATTTAGGAAAAGTTTCATTTTTTTTTCATACTTTAGATCGTGCAGTAGAGCCTATCTCTAATTAATTATCTAATGTATTCGTTTCTCCAAAACTCTCAGAAATGGCTCATACTCGCAACTCTGACACCGACACTCAGAATGCTGCTCAAGAAACTATTGCTACTATTGTGGCTCAAGGTAGAACTAAAAAGGCTTCAACTCAAAAAAGGAAGGATAAATGGGTTCAAGTACCCCGGGTTAAACATGAAGAATAGGTAGAGCATGATGAGCAAGTACCTCATGATCTAGTGCCACCCCCAACAGCAGTTCCGGCTCAGACAACTATATCTCCAGAGGTGGTTCAGATGTTTAATGTTGTCAACAGTGCTATGGAGATGTTTAAAGCCTTCATGGACAACCAGAACGAGAGAAGAGCTGAGATTCCACCTCAATCAAATAAATATAACAGTTCTAAGTCCTCAAGAGTGAATTAATTTTTAAAGCTGAGTCCTCCATTGTTCCGTGGTATAATAGTTGATGAAGATTCAATGTTGTGGCTAGAGGGTGTCAAGAAAGCCCTTCGAGCGATGAAGGCATTTGCTGATGAAGCTGTGGAGCTGGCTTCCTACCAACTTAGAGATGTGGCTGGAGCTTGGCTTGAGATGTGGGAAAGATAAAGAGATGAAGATGATAGTCCGCCTACTTGGGAAGAATTTGAAGAGGCCTTCATGGCTAATTTTATACCACAAGAGAATAGGGAAGCTTAGACTATAGAGTTCAAGCAACTCAAGCAAGGGAATAAAAGTGTGCAAGAGTATTACATGGAATTCATAAGTTTGGCTAAGCATGCTCCTCACACGGTTAAGACAGAAAAAGCAAAGATCTGCAGGTTTGTTGGCTGTTTGGATTACCACATTAAGGATACAACATCAGTTATAGCGGTTGGAATGATAGCTTTCTCCTCTGTTGTGGGTTTCGCCAAGCACTTAGAAAAAGACAAAATAAAAAAGGAGAGAAGAAAAAGCGCACAACAGGAAATCCCAAACAATGGGCGGGTTTAGTGGTACATCCAGCGGAGGAGGAAAGGGTTCCTTCAATAAAGGGTCATTAGCACCAGCTCAGTCCAGTCATTAGTCAGGTGGTGGTTCTTCCTTCTGACGTACTTAGAGTTATGGAAACCAGTCTCGCCAGAATTAAAATTTTAAGACACCATCCTCGTATAGCTAGAGTCATGTTGAGCAATATTCACAACAATAAGGTCTTTGTGGTACATGTAAGCGGCAATATTCAAGTCAGTGCAAGCTCGGGTTCCACAGATGCTATTATTGCGGAGACAATTGTCATATAAAGGCAAACTGCCCAAAGTTGCGACGCAATTTCAGAGGGGGATAAACTCGTCCTTCTAGTTCATCGGCTACTACAGTTGCACCACCTCAGGCTTGTGGTTCTCATAATCAGACCGGACATGGAGCAAGCAAAGGTGCAAATCGAGTTACTCAGGGAGGGGTACAACCGTGTTCGTTTGCTACACTTGATCGCCAAAGTGCAAAGGCATCTGCAAAAATTATTACATGTATACTTCTAGTGTGCTCATATAATGCTTATGCCATAATTGATCCGAGTTCCACATTTTCATACATGACTCCATACTTTGCAATTAACCTCGGGCTAGAACCTGAACAACTTAGTAAGCCATTCCTAGTATCTACTCCAATTAGCGAGTCAGTGAAAGCCACAAAAGTATAATTTCAGTCCAAGGTCGCGGCACTGAGGCCGATCTCATAGAGTTAGAAATGGTAGATTTCGATGTGATCATGGGTATGGATTGATTGTCTTCCTGCTATGCCATGTTAGATTATCGTGCCAAGATAGTCAGGTTCCAATTTTCAAATGAAGAGGTCTTAGAGTGGAAGGGTAGTTCAACATCGCTTGTAGGTAAGTTTATTTCTTACCTTAAGGCACAACGAACGATCGGTAAGAGGTGTCTCGCCTATTTGGCTCACATCATTAATGCATAATCAAAACTACCAACTCTTCAGTATGTGCCAGTTATTAGAGAATTTCCAGAAGTTTTCCCAGATGACCTTCCCGGACTTCCTCCTGAAAGAATCATAGACTTTGGCATCGATCTCATGCCGGGCACTTATCCCATATCTATACCTCCTAATATGATGGCTCCAGCAGAAATTAATGAGTTGAGGGAACAGTTGAATGACCTTCTTGACAAGGGCTTCATCAGGCCGAGTGTTTCACTATGGGGTGCCTCGGTTCTGTTTGTCAAGAAGAAAGATGGGTCTCTCAGAATGTGCGCCGGCTATTGGCAGTTGAATAAAGTTACCATTAAGAATAAGTACCCACTATCAAGAATTTATGATTTATTTGATCAACTTCAAGGTGAAAAGTACTTCTCAAAGATAGACTTAAGGTTGGGGTACTATCAATTGAGAATCAGAGACGAGGATATATCTAAAACAATCTTTAGAACTCGCTACGGGCACTATGAATTTCTAGTAATGTCCTTCGGGTTGACAAATGCTCCAGCTACATTCATGGACCTCATGAATAGAGTTTTTAAGCCATTCCTTGATACATTTATTATTGTGTTTATAGACGATATTCTAGTAT
The DNA here is from genome assembly GCA_002018475.1 of Nicotiana obtusifolia. NCBI lineage: Eukaryota > Viridiplantae > Streptophyta > Magnoliopsida > Solanales > Solanaceae > Nicotiana > Nicotiana obtusifolia. The sequence continues at coordinate 7,771 of MCJB01052601.1, read as the reverse complement.
ACTCTAAAGAAAAGGAAGAGCATGCAGAACACCTCAAGATAGCCTTGCAGACCTTGAAAGAGAATGAGCTTTATGCCAAATTTTCAAAAAGTGAGTTCTGGTTGCAGTCAGTGGCATTCTTAGGCCACGTGGCATCTAGTGAAGGCATAAAAATAAACCCTCAGAAGACAAGGGCAGTCAAGAAATGGCCAAGGCCGACAACGCCAACCGAAATAAGGAGTTTTTGGGGTTAGCTAGCTACTATAGAAGGTTTTTAGAGGGATTTTCCTCACTTGCAGCTTTATTAACTAAGTTGACTCAGAAAGCAGTTAAGTTCTAGTGGTCAGACGCTTGTGAGCAGAGTTTTCAAGAGTTAAAGAAGAGGTTGACCACTACACCTATGTTAACATTGCGGACAGATTCGGGTGGATCATAGTGTATTGTGATGCCTCCAGAGTTAGTCTTGGTTTTTTTCTTATGCAAGATGGAAAAGTTATTACTTATGCTTCTCGGCAGTTAAGAATCATGGGAAGAACTACCCTACAAATGAATTGGAGCTTGCAGTAGTGGTGTTTGCATTAAATATATGGTGACACAACCTTTATGGCGAGCATTCTCAAGTGTTTACAGATCACAAAAACCTCCAGTACATTTTCTAGCAAAAAGAGTTAAATTTGAGACAATGAAGGTGGCTCGAGCTATTGGAGGATTATGACATCAGTATCTTTTATCACCCAGGCAAAGCTAATGTGGTAGCAGATACACTTAGTAGGAAGTGCATGGGTGTTTTGGCCCATCTTGCAGTACAAAGGCGAACTTCGGGTCGAGAAATTCAAAAACTAGCAAATGATGGAATTAGATTGGATGAGACCGAAGAAGGAGGTATAACTGCTTATGCCTTAGTGCAATCCTTTCTTGTTGTGCATGTTAAAGCTACGCAAGACGAAGATCCGTAGTTAGTGAAGTTAAAAAAAAAAAAGAGTCAGAAACAAAGAAATTATTGATTTCACTCAAGGAATGATAAAGTTTTGAAGTTGAAGATCGGTTATGTGTGCCTGATGCAGATGGGCATAAGAATGCCATAATGGAAGAAGCTTACAATTCGAGGTACTCTATCCACCCAGGTGCTACAAAATGTATCTAGAATTGAAAATGTTGTATTGGTGGAAAGGCATGAAGAAGCAAGTAGCAGATCATGTGGCCAAATGTTTGAATTGCCAGCAAGTCAAAGCCGAGCATTAGAGGCTTGGTGGCCTAGCTCAGGATATAGAGATACCACATTGGAAATGGGTGATGATTAATATGGATTTCGTAGTAGGTCTGTCTCGCACATACTATAAGCATTATTCAATTTGGGTTATCATAGACCGACTCACAAAGTCCGCCCATTTCCTACCAGTAAAGACGAAAAATTCCGCAGAGTAGTATGCGCAGTTGTACATCAAAGAAATAGTTTGATTTCATGGTACTCCAGTTTCAATCATATTGGACAGAGGCCCTCAATTTACGGTGCATTTTTGGCAGGCATTTCATAAAAGATTAGGTATCTAGGTCAATTTGAGTACCGCTTTCCATCCACAGATCTATGGTCAGGCAGAAAGGACCATTCAAACTCTCGAACATATGGTGCGAGCATATGTTATAGATTTTGGAGGTAATTGTGGGATGATCAATTGCCACTTATAGAATTTGCTTCCAATAACAACTATTAGGCCAGCAATGATATGACTCCTTATAAAGCGTTGAAGATGTAGGTCTCCAGTGGGTTGGTTTGAACCAACAAAGGTGTCGTTGATTGGTCCAGAGTTTGTCTGTGAGGCCTTAGAGAAAGTCCAGCTAATCAGAGAAGGACTAAAAGTGACTCAGAGTTGTCAAAAGTCCTGTTCTGACAAGAGGCATCGTGACTTAGAGTTCATGGTTGGTGATAAAGTGTTTTTGAAAGTTTCACCAATGAAAGGGGTTATGAGGTTCAGAAAGAAAGCAAAACATAGTCTTAGGTTTATCGGGCCTTATGAGATTATAGAAAAAAAAGGAAAAAGTGGCTTATGAACTTAGCGTTGCCTGTTGAATTGTCCTCTGTTCATCCTGTCTTTCATGTGTCTATGCTTAGAAAGTGCATTCATGATAAGTCGCATGTAATATCTGCCGATACCATAGAAATTAAAGAAGGCTTGACTTATTAAGAGGTACCTATAAAAATTCTCGATAGGCAAGTAAGAAAGTTGAGAACAAAAAATATAGCATCGGTAAAAGTTTTGTGGAGTAATCGTGATTCAAAAAAGGCTACGTGGGAGGTCGAGGAAGATACGAGGAAGAAGTATCCTTATTTATTTTAGGAATAAGGTATGTGAACCTAGGTTTGGCTTGGCATTTATATTTTATTTATTAAATACAAGTTAGCAAGTATTAATGTCCTTGGTAGATTATACTTAGCTGTTGAAGTAATGTAGTTTCTGTTAGAGTATATTTATTTATTAAATAATTTGGTACCATGTCACAGTATATTTAATTCATTAAAGTGATGTACTTTTGTTGAAGTGCTTTTGATTTTGGTTGGTTATTGTGGTACCTCCTTGACGGAATGTGAGTAATTAATTTATGAGCTGTGTATGGTGCCTATGAACGGCCTGTTATGGTATACGTGATCGATTTTTGAGTTACTTCTCTATTTATAAATTAGTGAATATACAATTAAGAAAATATTAATAATTTTAATATAATTAATTATTAAAATGAGTATCATTAATTATTAGTTAAGTCAAAATAAAAAACAAAAAACAAAAAACAAAAAAACAAAAAAATAAAAAACAAAAGGGGGGAAAGGGGCAAGCCTAAAGCCCATAAAGGGCTGTTGGAAGGCAAAAGGATTAAAAAAAACCTTATACGAAAAATATAACCAAGTGTTTTGTTCACTCACGAAACAGAGGCAGCCTTGCTACTTACTCACGCAGGTAACGGAAAGTTCTGGGTTTCTTTACAATCACTAATTCTTGAACTCAGGTATACAAAATTTTCTATTGTTACTTATCCTACAGTAGTAGTAGGTTGAATTGTTAATTTCCTTCTTTCTCTGTATCAATATTAAATTTCATGTTTTAGTTGTGAAACTTTAAAATAAATTAAAGTGCACTGGTTGTTGCAGAATCGATTGTTTGACGGGTATAAATTGGACTGGGGCCTACGTATTAGCTCGAGGAATTTTGAGATAAGTTGATATAACCCTTTACTAAAGTGGTTTAACTCACAAAAGCACGTATATAATGTGTTTAATGAATTGCTTAAAAGAGTCAATATGTACTTAATAGGAGCAAGTGAGTACCTATTAACTTAAATTTATTCTAGCTAAAGTTTAGATGAGTTATTATGATATATGTGAATAAATTTTCAGATTTTTGTGTTATTCTTATATGCCATTTTCATGTTGAAAATTCATGAAGAAGCAAGAATTTTTAGAAATACTTTTGAATGTTTATTTCATACTTTTGCCATGCTGCATTTAAGGAAACCAGAATGCGTATGTGTAGGTTATTCCAGAAAAGATTTAGACTTGAATGGTCAAGAAAGTTGAGAAGTTGATTTTGATCCTAGTGAGGTCACATAGAACAATTTATTATTAAAGTAGTTTTGGGAGTATCCTCTATTCTGAGAAGGGGTCATCGTCCAGGCCAAGGGTCTAGATCAAAGTGTTGACTTCATGAAATTACTTGTGCCAAAGTAGGGAGCACACGAGCCGAGGGTCTTGTTGCTATGAATTTACCTAGCCAAGCAAAGGTATGATACATGAGTACTGAGAACCATGAAGCGAGTGGCACCTCGTGGATTGGGCCTATTCGATCAGATTGGGATCAAACCCGTGTCGATTATATGGTAACTAAGACAAAATAAGTTAGGATAGTTAGAACTCCCGAAGCGTAAAGTGAAGTATCTTTTTTTAGATAAGAAAGAAAAAGAAAAAAATTTCTTTTAGAATATCCATAAACTGATGTTATGCAATTATTTTAAAATTATTCGTAGAAGCTTTATGTTTTTCATGCATTTAGAATCTTTGTTTGTAATATACATTTATTAATTCGTCTCATGTCGTTGAGACTCACTGAGTACAATGGATGGTACTGATGTTCTCTTTAGGGAACCTGCGTTGGTCTGCGGTACAACGTAGGAACCTGTTTTACAGGCGAGCAGGCTACAGGTCAGGACTTCCCTCACTTTCACTGTTATTGGTGAGCTCCGCTTTTGTTCGTGGAGTACTCCTTTGAGTGGTCATTATTTAGCTATTTCTTTGTTTACTTGGAGAACTGGCCAGAAAATCTCATGTGCTGAACAGTGCGTCACTTTATCAGTAGAAGCTTCATAGACACAGTCGGTGGGTTAAGATTCAGGTATTTTTGATAATAACTTTCACTACTAGAAAACAGGCAAAAAGCGACCAAAAAAAGCGACCAAAGTTGGTCACAAATTGCAAAAAAGCGACCAAAAAGCGACCAAAATGGCCTGGTCAGTATTTAGTGGTCACAAACAAATAGCGACCAAAGTCGGTCGCTAATTTGCGACCAACTTTGGTCTCCACAACAAAAGGACCACAAAAGGACCAAACAATCCGAAAAACATAGAGAGACCGACTTTGGTCGCTAATTAGCGACCAACTTTGGTCGCTATTTTTTTTTTAATTAATATATTCTGGGAATTAGCGACCACTCCTGGTCGCTTAATTAATTAATTTTTTTTAAATCTGGGAGAATAGCGACCAAGGTACTTTGGTCGCTAACTGACGAATTATTTTTTATTTTTTTGACATTAGCGACCAACCTTGGTCGCTATTGTACCAGATTTTTAAAAATCTGGTACAATAGCGACCAATGTTGGTCGCTAATGTCAAATTTTAATTTTTTTTTTGTAAATTAGCGACCAACTGGCGACCAAAGTTGGTCGCTAATATGCAGATTCATATTTTTTCCAGCAAAATAGCGACCAACTTGAGACCAAAGTTGGTCGCTTTTTTTTGTTATATTTTTCCAGAAATTGCCTGTTTTGGCAGCTACACCACCTGCCAGCTTACCAAATTCCTAATATAGGCATTTTATGCCATGAAAACAAGAACATCAACAACAAACAACAAAACAGCAACAACAATAAACAACAACGAGAATAACAACAACAATAAATATCATTAAACAGCGACATTAAACAATAACAAGCTATAAAGTTCAAATGAACTTATACATTATATAAACTGTTAATACAATTCAACGTCTACTAATGTTTACATCATGAGTGGCATCGTCGGATGAAGTGTCATTATCAAGATTATCATCCGGCGATGATTCACGTGATCGGGGAATCGGAAAATTAGCGCCAGAAGCCAAGAGAGATTTGAGCTGCTCTTGTAAGGCAGCATACTGAGCATCTCTAACCTTCTCTCTTTCCTTGGCAACTTCTAGCTCGGCTGTGAGCTTTGCTACATGCTCCCGCACAGAGGAGAGGCTCTCCCCATCAAGCGACTCCGCTTGCGCGGAAGTGCCTATTCCTTGCATTCCACACCTATAGCGGTGGAATTGCTTAGCGGGAAGCCCGTATACCTTCCCCCCTTTTAGACCGCCAACAGCCTGCGTCCATAGTCTCTCAGCTTCCTCATCCGACAGTTGGATTGGTTCGCCCGATGAAGATGGTGGCTGGCTGCGTACAAAATCTTCCAACTCAGCTGTGAAGCGACTCTATAAGAAAAATTAAATTAGTATTCAAAAGTTATATAAAACTAAATCAAAGTACTTAATAAAAATTAAAAACTTACATGTACAGCCTAGGCTCGGTCCTCGACCCACCTTTCTTCGTCCGAATCTTTCTTCTTCTTGACAGTATGAGTTTGCTTAAATAACTCATCTTGCCTCATCGGACGGCCTAACTTCTTCTCCTGAAAAGTCATAAATTTTAGTTAATAAACAGATTAGACGTTGAAAATTAAAATTAAATTAAGCAATTACGTACCATTTTCCTCTTTATTGAACCGAGGCTGATCGCACCTCCAGTGTGCAGAGAGCCTCCCGTCTCCGAAGCACGAGCTTTCTTTCGTTGCTCGCTCTTCTTTAGGAAATCAGCGGTTAGCTATTGCCTTTGCAGATCAGTCCATAGACCATCTTGCAACCAGGAGGGCTTCGTGTTCGTTCTTCTAGCGTTAGAAAAGCAATGGGACAACCGCTTGCGTGCCTTGAGATGGAAGTTAGCAGCTACCTCCGCACTATAGCGGTGTTCCCACACACACTTGCTCTGTATTTGAGAAGTTAAGTATTTAGATGGAAATATCATAGTATTTAGATGGAAATATCATAAATATAAATAATTGTACTGCTTGAAAGAACATTTATACCTTAAATTCATTGAAAATTGCCTCCTTAAGCGAGAATGGAAATTCACTCCAAGCCGCATAAGGGCCATCATATAGCTTTCGAGTTGCCTGGGTGATTATCCTCGTAGTAACATTACTAGGGATAAACCTTTAATGTAATTAAAAACAAAAAAGACACATTAATATCTTAGTAAAATCGTAGAAAATAATAAACGTTAAAAATAACAAATAACTCTTACCCGTCACCCTCAGGGACGATAATGATCCTGCCATACTCATCCCGATGCACCTCCTCGTCATCATCAGCAGGGGCATGTGTGGAAGGTGTGGGGGGGTCAGAGGTAGGATCCCGCAGGCGAATGCCTGTAATAGATGGATTCCCCGACGAAGATGGCTGCGAGCCCTGCGCCGCAGCTGTATGTGCCGCAATGGGACATGTCACTGATTGCTGTGACCCGAGTGGCTGCGACCCGAGTGGCAGCAACCCCAGTGGCTGTGACCCTAGTGGCTGCGGCGATGATGAATGTGCTCCATGTGGATGTGACATGGACCGATGCGGTCCATGCGATGAAGATGGCTGAGATCCACGTGGATGTGCGGTAGGTGGACTGTACGTCGGACGTACAATCCAAGGGCCCTGTGATGGAAGACCCGGTGTTTGCACGAATGTGTAGGGCTGGTGATGCTGGGGCAGCTCAGAATAGCCCTGGGGTGTAGGAAAATACGTAGGCATCTGCAACTCTGGAACGGCAGGACTAATTGGAGTGTAATCTTCTACCCTCCTCCTTTGTTTCTTACCCTTTTCTCGACCCCGAGAAGTACTAGGATCAGCGTTACCTCGACCTTTGCCTGTCATCTGCATAATATAATACATATTTAGATTTAAAGATATAAAGAAAATATATAGCTATAAACGAGAGTTGTTAAAGAAACCAACTGTTTAAAGCTCATCGTCGTATAGTTCCTCGTCCGAGAATTCTTCTTCCTTGGTAGTTTGAGCTTCATCAGTTGATACTTCTTCCTCGTATTCTGTAATTCTTACTTCGAAAATATCAACTTCTTCCAGTATGTGTTCACGATGTTTCAAATCATCTTCTAAAACTTCGTCCACTATTTGGTCAACAGTGGAGATATCGTTTTGATATGCAACATCTAACACATTTTCAACTTCCACCCTACCCACAGGCTTGGTTTTTATAACAACCCACCAATCAGACTTATTCCGCCGCAATGGATAAGGAGCATAATACACTTGCCTAACATTATGTGCAATTATGAAAGGATCATAGTGATCATAATCATAGTGATCATACTCCCTCTTATGATTAACCTCAATGATGTTGTACTGATTGTGGACTCTAGTACCTCTTGTTGGTTGTGAGTCAAACCACTTACATCTAAAGAGTATCAGTTTCTTGTATGGCCAACCTGAATATTCTATTTCAATTATTT